>CAXITT010000398.1:703011-736898 GCA_964033795.1 Lymnaea stagnalis | reverse complement strand
CAAGTATGACGACCAGTTATATAAACCAAGGAACTCTGCATTTGGCCAAGTATGACGACCAGTTATATAAACCAAGAAACTCGGTATTTGGCCAAGTATGACGCCCAGTTATATACAAATATTTTTTTCTGACGTGGACTGCAAATTATTCGCAAATCTTTCTTCGCAACTTGTTTCGCGTCGTGGCTTATCATCTCGTAAAAATATAAAAAAAATGTTTAGCATCAAGTAAAACCAAATTAAATTGCAAACGTGTCAGTTTGATTTTATTGAGATTTTCTATATTTAATGTAACAAACGCACACTCTACATGGGGAAACATGGGAGTAAATATATAATGTTACCGTGTAAAAAGATACGCAACATCTGCACGTCTACAATAATTGGTGTACTATTTTAATATACTTAATACTTCAATGATTCAAAGTACATGTACTTTCTCTGGGATCATGAAACCATTGTACCAGTACTATAGAACATTGATACAAAGCCATTTCTTCCTTCCTAGTATATAAACATGTTAATGCCCGGCCATTCAGACACCACATATTACATGAAATAGTTCAATGTCCGGTTAGTCCGACGTCATATAGTACATCAAAAAGTTTAATGCCCTGGCCAATCAGACGCCACATATTACATGAAATAGTTCAATGTCCGGTTAGTCCGACGTCATATAGTACATCAAAAAGTTTAATGCCCGGCCATTCAGACGCCACATATTACATGAAATAGTTCAATGTCCGGTTAGTCCGACGTCATATAGTACATCAAAAAGTTTAATGCCCTGGCCAATCAGACGCCACATATTACATGAAATAGTTCAATGTCCGGTTAGTCCGACGTCATATAGTACATCAAAAAGTTTAATGCCTGGCCAATCAGACGCCACATAGTATGTTAAAACGTTTAATGTCTGAATAGTCCAATGTCACAGAGTAAGTCAAAAAGGTTAATTACCGGCCAGTCTGACGCCACATCAAAGAGTTGCCCGGCGAGTCCGACGCCACATAGTACATCAAAAACTTGCCCGTCCAGTCTGACGCCACAGCCACATAGTACATCAAAAAGTTGCCCGGCAGGTCTGACGCCCCAGAGTACATCAAATAGTTTCATTCTTAAGCTATGGAAAGCATTAATGGTTTACACGCTTCTTACATGAAGATTTAAACTATTTATGACTTTAAAAATCAGCATTGTTTAAAAAAATGTTTTTAAAAATATTGTACTAAAATACATGGCATACAATAATCTGTCTTACACTGGTCTACACATCTTTGTACATGAAAACACAAAAATGTCCTTTCCTTTCTCATGACTAAGTGACCTCACCTATCTAAAGACTCAACTATTTTGTGCACACGAAACGTTTGGAAACAAAGCCGCAACAGCACATTAGTAATGGCTACTTGGTATGTTATATACTGATAAGTTATTTTTCTGTTAAGCTGAATACACAGCTACATCAAGATCACGCTGAATACAAGTCTAGACATTTCCCACAATAGCTGAATTCTCATCTTGACATTTGCCAAAATGGCTGAATGCACATCTACAGTAATTACAAATATAGCTGAATAAACTTCTACTGTAATTGCCAATATAGCTAAATAAACTTGTACCTTATTTGCCAATATGACTTAATACATATCAACGCCATTTACCAATCTAGCGGGATAAATGTCTACGGCATTTGCAGCCTGGCTGAGTACAAGTTTACCGCATTATCTAATCAGATTAAAAACACTTCAACGTTATTAGACATTCAATCTATATATAAAGCTATGCCAAATTACAGTGAGGAATAAGACGCAATTGTGTCATTTGCCACACAAGCCGAATATACAGCTACGGGAATTTCCTATCAGGCTGATTACGGAGCTGCGTGAACATGTCAGTAAAACTAAATCCACATCTAACAAAGATTCTGCACATTTTAAAGAGTATATAGACATAATTATTTAGTCTGCTTTTCTTTTCCCCCCTTAGTGTTGAACTTACTAAATAAAAAGTCCGTTCCATTTCAAAAGCCGTTTCAAAGATAAGGATCAACATTTCTTTTGTTTCCTCACTGTACGGAACAAGACTGACTGAAAACCGCTTTATGACATTTTTTTATGTCTCTCGTTTTTTCCGTCTTTTAAATATATATAATAGAACTCTGTTTATGTTTAATATTTAAAATGAAACTGTGTCTTTACTTCCAGCGACGTGTCAAAGGAGACACAAGTTTCAATGTAGGTTGGGACTCGTATAAACAAGGATTTGGCTCTCTGCAGGGAGATTTTTGGCTCGGTAATGACTTCATCTCCAACCTGACTCGAACGGTAATAGACCATCATATTTTTGTTGTTTTTTTTTAAATTAAAGTTATTTTAAATCTTTATTTATTGAGGTTATTTTACATTCATCTCATTGTAGAGTGCCAATAAGCACAGTCCAAAATGTCGAATGTTCATATTATTTGCACACTTTTTCTTGTTCAATATTAAAAGTATTTATTCAAAATTATCTTCAGCAGAGTGCATGTAAATTTCTTTACTTCAAGATTGTTTTTCTTAACTGTCATAAAATGTCACATGTAAATGAAATAATTACTCATCATTATTATAGTACAATCTAGACACACACTACTTGTTCTATTTTTTGTTTTTTTGTTTCTTTATTATAAAGAAGAGATTATCCAAACAAATTGGGTTGATATTAAAAATAATAACACAAGAGTGTTTTTTTCATAGGAAATGTACACTCTAAGAATTGACATGAAGTGTGACATGGTCGATCTACACGCCATCTACAGTTACTTTAAAGTTGAGGACCAGACACAGCTGTACACTCTACGTCTTGGTGCGTTCTCTGGAAATGCAACTGATCAGCTCAGCTTCAACAAGGATCAAGCATTTACTACATTGGACAGGGACAACGACGAGCGTGCAGATATTAATTGTGCCAGTCAGGAATCCTACAACTCAGGCTGGTGGTACAAGGACTGCAATAGGTCACGTCTAAACGGTGTGTGGGGGAGTAGTTCACAGAATTTTATATCTTGGGATAGGAGCAAGAAGTGTTCATTTGTGGAAATGAAAATTCGAAAGAAAGATACGACTTTTCATCACGTCAGTGAATTTTAATTTGATTCATTTTTTGTTAACATGTTTGTCTTTTCATTATGACAAACTAAAAAAGAAACCAATTTAAAATGAACTAGAAAAAAAAATAGATTGAACAATGATTCTTTAGGATTTACATATTCCTGAATCTGGTTAAAATGTTCTTAACAATTGATAATAACAATGTATACAACCATGTTCAATAACATTATACTGTTAAAAGTGAATAATAACAATGTACCATAACAATTTTCAATAACATATGTTAAATAAAAATCTTCAAAAACAATGTTCACTGACTATATACAATAACAATACACCTTAACAATGTAAAGTAATAAAAAAAATCCCTTCAATGTATGGTGCTAATTGATAATTAAGGGGAAAAAAGAACAATTAAGAAGAAATACATATTACTACATTGTTAATCTCCCTTACTTTGCTTCAACCCTATTTAAAAAAAAGAGTTTGACTGTATTTCCCACGTATGTGACGTAATAAATCAGTAAATAAGCTGGTGTTTTTATATTCTTATTCTTATTTAGGAAACAATCTTCGCTTCGTAACTAGAGATTTCGAAGTTATATGCATTTAGCTAATTCATTGATCAGCTTTGTGTTGTATGCTTTGTACATCTGTTAACATTTCGTTTGAAACTCTATTGTTAACATGCATGTAAATGTTTTAAAATTAAACCTTCTTTCAAAGGTATGTTTCAATAGTTACCAGAACGGAATGGGCTGTGTGTGGAGGGGGGGGTTGAATGTTTAATGGTTATCTCATCTCAAGTTTGTAAATAACTTCCCAATCCTGTGGTGGATGTGACTCATTATCCTTGGTCGGCTGCTCATCTAAGGAAAGGAAACTCTGAATTCAAAAAACCCAGAGCTGGAGTCCCGTAAGGCGCAAACAATGACAATTCCTGCAACCGAACCCATCCCTGGTCGTCTTGACGTACAGTCTAGACTAGAGAGTGAAGTAGATGCAACGCAACTCTTCTTCACTTTAAACAAAGAAATCCACGCAAGTCATTAGTCACCAGACGACTCGATGGTCCTCGGCGATCCTCGACGGACGAACCAGACGTAACGGTTAATGTTGGCTTCCTTTGGCAGTGCTTTCCTAACTGTGTGTTGTGCCACAGTCGTGTGTCACCTGCAGGTTGTTGGTATGTCGAACACTAAACAAAAAAAAAGATTTAAAAAAAAATAATTCTTTAAAACGTAAGAACCTCTGTAAATTAATAAGCAAACGTTATAGAAAAGGGATGCAAAGTTTGTAAATTCTACATAATAAATTGATTTCTTCAATTTAGATTATTTTGTTTATATTTGTAAAGAACGTGGGTAGAAATATAAAAGCAGTTTCTATTTACATATATACAATTGCCCTGACGAGGTCGAGTGTTTGTTATGTATACATTTAGAGAGAACTGATGCTAAACTTGATTGTTTTAGTATTTAGACGCAAGTTGTATGTAGAAAAAGTTTTGTAAATGTAATGTAAAAAAAGACAATTTGTAAAAATATTACAAGAGTGCTTAGTTTTGGCTAAAATATGATAATCTAGCTGCTTGTCAAATAAAATGTGATGATATCTTGCTGAATAGAGCTGATTGCCTACAAAATTGTGATAATATATCGCTAAATGGGGCTGAGTGCAAGCTAAAATGAGATACAAGCTCACACACGATTGATAAGGGTCAGCTGCAGTGATAACACCTTGCTAAATGTTAACCATTTGAAATAGACTCAGAGAATATTGTATCTTTAACTTTACAAAATCTAAAATCCAAAACAGCGATTGGATGATGTATCCATTTCTTTCAAGTAAGTGATGACATTTTTACACACTGAAGAAGAAGAACCTGAAATAGCCATAATTCGATAATGTTAAAATGATGGATAAACTGGTTTATTTACTTTTGGACCATAGTTGTAAAAGAGTATACACAATATACATAAATGTTTTGCTTGAGATATATTTAATCATTATAAATTACTTGAGAACACTTTATGTATGTATGTCCGAATGTTTTAAAATGTGTTTGTAAACTGCTGGTACGCTGGTTAACATACTTACAATTGTAACACAATTTGGATCTCTTAAAGCATGCTTATTATAAATTACTTGAGAACACTTTATGTATGTATGTCCGAATGTTTTAAAATGTGTTTGTAAACTGCTGGTACGCTGGTTAACATACTTACAATTGTAACACAATTTGGATCTCTTAAAGCATGCTGCCCCCATTAAATGTTTAGGAGTTTGTTGTAAATAAACACAAGGGAAATAAGCGTAAATGTGGGTCTACTAAAGAATGAGCAGAACAATATACATCTTAAAAAAATAAATAATTATAAACGCAAGTTTTACAGAACAACCGATTGTCAACTCCTAAGTCTATTTGGATTGATTAATTGGTCAAGTTCTATCACACGTTGAATGCGTCGTACTATTCTCACTATCAATGAATAAGCTCAAGTCTTTTTCATCCTAATGATAAATGTAATATCTAAGTATATACTATACACACAACACATGAATGTAGCGCAGCTGGCTGTCACACATACATAATACACATCCTACTTCCACAAAGTTCCACACAAGACTGCCGCACGACTAAAACTTACGTTGTAATATCTAAGTATATACTATACACACAACACATGAATGTAGCGCAGCTGGCTGTCACACATACATAATACACATCCTACTTCCACAAAGTTCCACACAAGACTGCCGCACGACTAAAACTTACGTCACAATACTGTCTAGGCAATACGTCACGAATCAACATAAAATTACGTCATAGAGACAAGTGCGAGAAAGCGTGCATTAACTAAAAGAGTAGAACGCGGGTAGAGCGTTCACTATCCAATAAATTTCTCAAGTACAGATGAGTAAAATAATTAAAACAGAGTAGGGTTAAACCTGAACAAATAAACGCAACGAAACAAAGAACGTGTCGGCAAAAGGCCTTCGTCGGCGAACAAAACGACAGAAAAAACTGTAAACAAAATAAAAATAATAAGAAATAGCACTTAGCTGGGAATTAGTATCCGTCAGCAGTAAAAGAAATGTCTCTATTGCTATGCTGCTGACGGATACTACTTCCCAGCTATGTGCTATTTCTTTTCTTTTTTTCATACCGTTGCTTCTGTTGTTTTCTTCTCTCACATTACACAGTGATTCATTTACATCACAATATTTATCAACAACACTGTTCTCTCCTTCCCCCACCTCAGGGATTACCCTCACCTCCTCAACTTCACACACAGAAAATCAGGCAATTCAACTCCATGACTTACATTATCTGATGGCTCACCATGAGATACAACACAAATCATGTCATCGGGCATTTCTCTAGGGTCCTTTCAATGCAACCCGTTTCCATGTCTACAAATTCATTACAGACTGTGACGCTGGGAAAGTCCCTTCATACGTCAACATGAGGTCATTTCCAATGACCTCTACCATATTACATAGGTGACCCCTTTCTTGTTTACAATGGACTTCCTGAGATAAATTAACACATTCATCCTCGTGTTCATCGTAACCCCACAACTTTTGACATGAATCTAAATCTATATATGTACACTTTATCACCACGGGTATGTCAAAATGGTCAACATTGTCCCTGTCAACGTCAGCAGACGGACCACCTAACACGTCTATTTTCACCAATCTAGTTTCTTCATCAAGCTTTATTCTCAACTTATCAATTTCGTACTTTCAACTTATCAAGTTCAAATTGTCTCAGTTTATCTGCCTCTATATATTAAATTCAAACTGGCACTGTTAATAAATATTTTCAAATTATCAAGTTATAATTGTTTCTCTTTATCTGCCTCTATTTTCAACTTACAAAGTTCAAATTGTCTCTGTTTCTCTGCCTCTATTTTCAATTGATCAAGTTCAAATTGTCTCTGTTTATCTACCTCTATTTTCAACTTATCAATTTCCGATAGTCTCTGTTTATCTGCCGCTATTTCCAGCTTGTTAAGTTCAGATTGTTTCTGTTTTTGTGAACCTATTTCGTATTGTCTCTGTTTGTTGCGGTCCAAATCCCCATAGCCGACAATAAAGATATTTTTAGTTCCATAGTTACAAAACCCATTAACATTTGTATAGGGATTCTTACAGTAAATTCTGGAAATGCTGTGAAATTCTTCCATCTGACTACCATCATCGTCACTGTCGTTAAAGTAATATACATGTCTCTCTTAAATAATTTCCCGTCATTCTGTCTCTAATTCCGCACGTCTGAATTCTTCATTTAGTTCATTAGGCTTGTATTGTCTCTGCCTATATCTATGTTCTCACTGTCTCTGTCTATCTCGTACTGTCTCGGTTTAACTGTACTTTCTACATATCTCGATTTAGCTAAACGTTCTAGCTCGTTCTGTTTATCTATATGTTCTTGAAATCTCTGCGTTTTTTTATAAGTTCTTCATCTCTCTGTTTTTGTATACGTTCTTGCTCAAACTGTTTTTTCACATTATCTTTATAAATTCCACAAGTTCTTCTCTTTAATAACGAAGTGATATTACCCTATGCCTAATTTCTTGTGAAGTTCATTTCTCACTAACATATCCAGCCATCGTAATAAAAATTAGGGGTTATCATACAGTGATCAATAATAGAGCTTCAAGGACAAATCCCAATCTTTTTAAACTTACCCTGGAAATAAGTTAATTTCTAACTTGGTAAAAAAATTAAATATACATACGAAAATTTATACAATATGCTTTAACCAAATAAAAATGCTCTACAGGAATTATAATATTATTTAAAAAAACTGGGGATTAATTAAGTGATAATCGTTCTTAAGTGACAATAGTTCTCTCACGAACTTTAAAGTAACTATATTGCAGATCATAGGGACACAGTCATTAGGCTGTGGGTGAACGGGGCAGGTCACGGGACATCGTTAGCTCACTGGTCAGGGTGTAGGCAAATCGCCGACACTGGACAGTTCGTGTGTAACTCGCCAATACAAAATAGGGCATAGGCAGCTAGATACGGGACGGTGGTGTCTTGTGGGTACAGGGCAGGAAGTTTTCTCCTGAGTGACCGAGCAGGGCCAAGGGATGTTGACAGCTCACTGGACACGAAGTTGGTAGCTCACTACCGACATGACGTAGATAACTCGATACAGGGAAAGTCGTAGTTAATTTACTGGAACTGAACAGGACGTTGGCAACTTGTTAAAGGTAAGGCTGGGTATTTCAGTGGAACTGGCTATGAAGTTGGTAGCTCACTACCGACAGCACGTAGATAACTCGATACAGGGAAAGTCGTAGTGAATTTACTGGAACTGAACAGAGCGTTGGCAATTTGATCAAGGGCCGGGTTGGGTATTTCACTAAAACTCGACAGGACGTTGGCATAAGGGGTAGGGCTTAGTTATTTCAGTGATACTGTACAGGATGGCAAATTGCCACAGGCAGTACGTAGTTAACCTGATACAGGACAGGACGCAGTTTATTCACTGGAACTGGACACGAAATTGGTAACTTCATATATTGATTCAGTGCCAGGCTTAGTTAACCTGATACAGGGCAGGACGCTGTTTATTCACTGGAACTGGACACGAAATTGGTAACTTCATATATTGATTCAGTGCAAGGCTTAGTTAACCTGATGCAGGGTATACACACAATTGCACCGGCTGAGTATGTTTGTATTACCCCTTGTTTTCTGAGTGACGAGTTTAAAGTGCAGTGCACCTAGATTTTCTAAATGACAATTTCAAATTAAAATATATCTATTTTGTCTAATTGAAGAGTGTAAAGTGCAGTATCCCTAGTTTGTCTGAGTGATTTGTTCAAAGTTCTGTACACCTAGTTTGTCTAAGTGATGATATCAAAGTGCAAAACATCTTTTGTTAGATTTGCTTTGTTATTGATATTTTGAAATTGATTATTTGTCTAAGAATAAAGTATTTATTACTAAGAATCGTTTAAGTTTGGAAGTAAAAAACAAACTTTTTGTAAAACATGTTTTATGTTACCGGCGTCTACACTTGAAATCGAGAGGTCGAAATCAACGTTCTTTACTATTACAAAACTAATGATAATAAGGGAGAGAATAAAGTATACTTATGTGAATGTTGTGCTGAATGTCTTAACAGAGTAGTTGTCTAACCTGTTGAAGAAAATAGAAAAAAACATTTTTTAGCGGATTAAAGAAACTTTTTTTTTTTCATTTAGCAGCTGCATAGAGCTATTGTTAGGGAAACAAAACATTGTGTACATTATGACGGCTGCACAGAGATTTATTTGCCAAAACACCCAGTACAAGTGCCACATTTAAGAAAACTTAATAGAATAGAGTTTAGTTTTATTCATTTTACCTAGGAACTTGAATGTTTTGTTTTTTTTAAATTTGGAGTTAGCTAACAGTTTAAATGAATTATACATTTTATTTTAACAAACATGTTGTAACAATATCCTTGTATTTAACTATCGCAGCTGACAATTGTGTACAACGTTATGGAGATCATTGAAACGTATCAATACGTTTCGTAATAATATTATTTATCAATCAATACAGAAAAAAAAATAGAGACATGTAAAAGAATATCGTATATCTAAGACATGACGTAGTCACAAAACACCATTTAATTCGTTATGTAATGTAACAATTTATTTTGGAAAAAAATAGCGTTTTAACAACAGAGTTGTTGCATTAAACAAATGTGTTTTTTGGTCAAATTTCAATCAATAATTTCCCGACTGCAACATCTTAACATCTGCCAGACAACTGGAACCAACTAGTGCGGATAACAAGACCAAAGGACAGATGATAAGTGGATGAAGGAAAAACTGAAGACATATTATGTGCACCCATGGACAGATGATATGTGGATGAAGGAAAAACTGAAGACATATTATGTGCACCCATGGACAGATGATAAGTGGATGAAGGAAAAACTGAAGACATATTATGTGCACCCATGGACAGATGATAAGTGGATGAAGGAAAAACTGAAGACATATTATGTGCACCCATGGACAGATGATAAGTGGATGAAGGAAAAACTGAAGACATATTATGTGCACCCATGGACAGATGATAAGTGGATGAAGGAAAAACTGAAGACATATTATGTGCACCCATGGACAGATGATAAGTGGATGAAGGAAAAACTGAAGACATATTATGTGCACCCATGGACAGATGATAAGTAGATGAAGGAAAAACTGAAGACATATTATGTGCACCCATGGACAGATGATAAGTAGATGAAGGAAAAACTGAAGACATATTATGTGCACCCATGGACAGATGATAAGTGGATGAAGAAAAAACTGAAGACATATTATGTGCACCCATGGACAGATGATAAGTGGATGAAGGAAAAACTGAAGACATGTTATGTGCACCCATGGACAGATGATAAGTAGATGAATGAAAAACTGAAGACATATTATGTGCACCCACGGACGGATGATAAGTGGATGAATGAAAAACTGAAGACATATTATGTTCACCCACGGACAGATGATAAGTGGATGAATGAAAAACTCAAGACATATTATGTTCACCTACGGACAGATGATAAGTGGATGAAGGAAAAACTGAAGACATATTATGTTCACCCAAGGACAGATGATAAGTGGATGAAGGAAAAACTGAAGACATATTATGTTCACCCACGGACAGATGATAAGTGGATGAAGGAAAAACTGAAGACATATTATGTGGGCCCAATGACAAGTGAAGAAAGCGACACATAAATATAATGAAAAACTTCATAATCATAATTAAATATAGAATTTGATTTGTATAAAAAAAAAATTATTTAAAGGTTATTACTTTAAAATAAATAAAATCTGCCTTTTGACTTGTAAAATATGTGAATTTTTGTTTATTTCATTGAATATTTAAAAACAAATAATGAATATAACGAACCGTAACAGCATATCGATAGTAACATTCTTGACTTGCCACATTTATTTTCATTCTATTGATACACGTGTAATAATTTATAAATGTTTCAAACCTTCATTAATTTTAAGATAGTCCTTGACGGAAATATTAAGGTTTCATTTAAAGAAACATTACAACAATAATAAATTTGCTTTTAATGTTTAAAGTAATGTCATTACATCTTCGTCACAATATTACACCTGTACATATTTTAACATAATGAATTTTAATTTCGTTTGAATATAGCGGTATCAATTTAAAATTTAATGTCATTATAACTTTGTTACACTAAAACTGTAACTATTTTAACCTAGTAAATAAACGATATATTATTAGCTCCAAGTTTGTGTTATTATCTTCTTGTCATATGGTCAAATAAACACTTTTAATGGATGATTTGAGTTTTCCAGATGACAAGGTAATTTTGTAGTTAGAGGGATTAAGGAGAGATGGTTAGATGGGGACCGAGATGGGAAGAAATGTAAGTGATAGGAGAGAGAAAGAAAGTATGATACATAGAAAAAGAGTTGAAAATAGAGAGAGACGATGATTGAGAAAGAGGTTAAATGAATTATACATTTTATTTTAACAAACATGTTGTAACAATATCCTTGTATTTAACTATCGCAGCTGACAATTGTGTACAACGTTATGGAGATCATTGAAACGTATCAATACGTTTCGTAATAATATTATTTATCAATCAATACAGAAAAAAAAATAGAGACATGTAAAAGAATATCGTATATCTAAGACATGACGTAGTCACAAAACACCATTTAATTCGTTATGTAATGTAACAATTTATTTTGGAAAAAAATAGCGTTTTAACAACAGAGTTGTTGCATTAAACAAATGTGTTTTTTGGTCAAATTTCAATCAATAATTTCCCGACTGCAACATCTTAACATCTGCCAGACAACTGGAACCAACTAGTGCGGATAACAAGACCAAAGGACAGATGATAAGTGGATGAAGGAAAAACTGAAGACATATTATGTGCACCCATGGACAGATGATATGTGGATGAAGGACAAACTGAAGACATATTATGTGCACCCATAGACAGATGATAAGTGGATGAAGGAAAAACTGAAGACATATTATGTGCACCCATGGACAGATGATAAGTAGATGAAGGAAAAACTGAAGACATATTATGTGCACCCATGGACAGATGATAAATAGATGAAGGAAAAACTGAAGACATATTATGTGCACCCATGGACAGATGATAAGTGGATGAAGAAAAAACTGAAGACATATTATGTGCACACATGGACAGATGATAAGTAGATGAAGGAAAAACTGAAGACATATTATGTGCACCCATGGACAGAAGATAAGTAGATGAAGGAAAAACTGAAGACATATTATGTGCACCCATGGACAGATGATAAGTAGATGAAGGAAAAACTGAAGACATATTATGTGCACCATGGACAGATGATAAGTGGATGAAGGAAAAACTGAAGACATATTATGTGCACCCATGGACAGATGATAAGTGGATGAATGAAAAACTGAAGACATATTATGTTCACCCACGGACAGATGATAAGTGGATGAAGGAAAAACTGAAGACATATTATGTGCACCCATGGACAGATGATAAGTGGATGAAGGAAAAACTGAAGACATATTATGTTCACCCATGGACAGATGATAAGTGGATGAAGGAAAAACTGAAGACATATTATGTGGGCCCAATGACAAGTGAAGAAAGCGACACATAAATATAATGAAAAACTTCATAATCATAATTAAATATAGAATTTGATTTGTATAAAAAAAAATTATTTAAAGGTTATTACTTTAAAATAAATAAAATCTGCCTTTTGACTTGTAAAATATGTGAATTTTTGTTTATTTCATTGAATATTTAAAAACAAATAATGAATATAACGAACCGTAACAGCATATCGATAGTAACATTCTTGACTTGCCACATTTATTTTCATTCTATTGATACACGTGTAATAATTTATAAATGTTTCAAACCTTCATTAATTTTAAGATAGTCCTTGACGGAAATATTAAGGTTTCATTTAAAGAAACATTACAACAATAATAAATTTGCTTTTAATGTTTAAAGTAATGTCATTACATCTTCGTCACAATATTACACCTGTACATATTTTAACATAATGAATTTTAATTTCGTTTGAATATAGCGGTATCAATTTAAAATTTAATGTCATTATAACTTTGTTACACTAAAACTGTAACTATTTTAACCTAGTAAATAAACGATATATTATTAGCTCCAAGTTTGTGTTATTATCTTCTTGTCATATGGTCAAATAAACACTTTTAATGGATGATTTGAGTTTTCCAGATGACAAGGTAATTTTGTAGTTAGAGGGATTAAGGAGAGATGGTTAGATGGGGACCGAGATGGGAAGAAATGTAAGTGATAGGAGAGAGAAAGAAAGTATGATACATAGAAAAAGAGTTGAAAATAGAGAGAGACGATGATTGAGAAAGAGGGGAAGAGATAATAATAAGGGTGTGACATAGTGAAATAGTGATAGATAAATATATGGAGAAGATAAATAATGAGAACGAAAAAGGTTGCGAGAAGGAGACAGAGAAACAAGAGGTGTGAGAAAGAGCAGGATAGATTGAATGAGATAATGAATAAGAGAAAAGGTAAGCTTTGAAGAGAAAGGGAGTGAGAAGTGAAGAGAAAAAAAGAGGTAAAATGAGATAGAAAAAGAGAAGTTTAGTGTCATGAAATTATTGGCGTGTGGCTCCGTTGTCTAGTATGTATGACGATCACAATGTACTCCAGTGCACACAATGGGAGTCGCTTAGTCACTTCCTTGTTTGGTCACGTGATGTGAGTAAGCCATCACTAGGCTGCTACACACAACAAAAGATACTTCATCAGTGCTTCCCCAATGTTATGTTAATTAAAAATTTTACCTTTCGTAATATTATGGAATGCAAGCGTTTTTTTTAATGAAATACATAAATGTGACAATAAATATACGTCAGTTATAATTAAAGGAAGAAAGTTATTTCAAGAAAAATTTGTGAGCGATATTCGATGGGAACTATCAATACTATTATCGGCAGGATGTTGTTGAGCTCCGTGCGTGCTCATGACGTCATTTGCATTTGTATTCAATATTGATGCAGGAGTAATTCCCCTTTGTTTATTTTATTGTTAATTTTCATTGGACGAAATGTAGTGTAGTTGTAGTGTGTATCGGGCTACTGTTGTCAAGCACTAGTGTGTTGTATACAGTATACCGGAAATCTTACTCGTTTTTACTCACATCACGTGACAAAATAATTGACTAAGCGACTTCCATTAATGGCTCCCTTGTCTAGTATGTATGACGATCACACTGCACACCAGTGCACACAATTAATGGCTCCGTTGTCTAGTGTGTATGACGTTCACACTGTACATCAGTTCACACAATTACACCAACATTTGCCTCAATGTTCTTTGCAGTTATTGTAGTAAGCTTTTATTCTACTACCAAATCTAACATGTTCTCATATTAGTAATGTGGGTTCCGCTAACAGGCTTAGCCAAAGAACCACACATACTATAGGGATCACAACACTAGCAACACTACTAACACCAAATAACAACAACACTTTTCCATTGATCCGGTGAGTGTCCTACCCACTCGCTCTCTCTGCTCTACTGACCCACTGACCACCTACACACCCCATACTACATCCATACTACCCTTTTTGCCTTTTTTATCCCTACGCTTATGGTTACCTGGCACAAAAAAAAAATCGCTCAGGCATTCAAACACATTGACAGATAGAAGGACGCATGTAAAGAGAAAAAGAAAAGGTACAATGAGATAGAAAGAGAGAAGGATAGAAGGCCGCATATATAGAGAGAATGAAAATATACAATGAGATAGAAAAAAGAGAAGGATAGAAGGCCAGTTGTATAGAGAAAATGAAAATGTACAATGAGATAGAAAAAGAGAAGGATCGAAGGCCGCATCTTTAGAAAATAAAATAGAGTTAAAATAACTATATATTAAAGAATAGTTCTTTCTTTCCTCATTTTAGAAAGAAAAAATATAGGTTGTAATTTTGATAAAACTTTGCTGTAAGTTAGATAATTGTTTATTTAGTTTAATGTTATGAGGTAAAAAAAATTATATATTAAAGAATAGTTCTTTCTTTCCTCATTTTAGAAAGAAAAAATATAGGTTGTAATTTTGATAAAACTTTGCTGTAAGTTAGATAATTGTTTATTTAGTTTAATGTTATGAGGTAAAAAAAACATTTTATTTTCATTTATTAATATTCATAAGAAAGGGAGTGGTATATGGGACTGTAAAATCTCGATAATAACCATTTAATATAGGTGTTTTTTTTTAAATGTTGATATCAAGAGGTGGATATCCAAACTTCTGTTTTGAATAAGTGAGTGTATTTTAATGTGTTTTAATTAAAAAAAATTTTTTTTTATTATTTATAAGTTATCAGCAGCTGTTAAATATATAATTTCAGGGCTACATCAAAGTGAACTCGGGAAACAGGGGGCTCTCGGGCATGTGCCCTTCTTCCTGCGGCCATGGTTGTAGGCATTTGCCTTCCTTTCTATGGTCATGGGCATGTTTTCTGCTTTCTGAGGCCATGAATGTGGGCATGTGATCTTCTTTCTGAGGTCATGGTCGTGTGCATGTGCCATCCTTTCTAAGGCCATGATCACGGGCAGGTGCCTTTCTTCTTGAGGTCATGGTTGTGTGCATGTGCCATCCTTTCTAAGGCCATGATCACGGGCAGGTGCCTTTCTTCTTGAGGGCATGGTTGTGTGCATGTGCCATCCTTTCTAAGGCCATGATCACGGGCAGGTGCCTTTCTTCTTGAGGGCATGGTTGTGTGCATGTGCCATCCTTTCTAAGGCCATGGTCACGGGCAGGTGCCTTTCTTCTTGAGGGCATGGTCGTGTGCATGTGCCCTCCTTTCTAAGGCCATGGTCACGGGCAGGTGCATTTCTTCTTGAGGGCATGGTCGTGTGCATGTGCCATCCTTTCTAAGGCCATGGTCACGGGCAGGTGCCTTTCTTCTTGAGGTCATGGTCGTGTGCCTGTGCCCTCCTTTCTAAGGCCATGGTCACGGGCAGGTGCCTTTCTTCTTGAGTTCATGGTCGTGTGCATGTGCCATCCTTTCTAAGGCCATGATCACAGGCAGGTGCCTTTCTTCTTGAGGGCATGGTCGTGTGCATGTGCCCTCCTTTCTAAGGCCAATGTCATGGTCAGGTGCCTTTCTTCTTGAGGTCATGGTCGTGCGCATGTGCCATCCTTTCTAACCGCCATGATCACGGGCAGGTGCCTTTCTTCTTGAGGGCATTGTCGTGTGCATGTGCCCTCCTTTCTAAGGCCAAGGTCACGGGCAGGTGCCTTTCTTCTTGAGGGCATGGTTTCGGCCATTCCTTTTATCCTCAGGACATTGTCCAATATTTTCACACACCCATATTACAGGAAACATCTATTCTTGTTTTATTTGCAATGGCCTTTATAGATTAATACTGTGATACTAGAAGCTATTCAATTAATAAAATTTGAACAAAGTAGACATACATCTTCAGTGCAATAATTCATCTAAGTGTCTTATTTCAACATTGATTAATTGAAATTGTAATTCTTAGTAAAGTGCAATATTTTAAAATACATTCAATGTAAATATGTGTTCCTCTGTTAAATAAATTATTTACATTACGCAATATGGGTATCCTCGTCGTTATACAAATACATTCATATTAAAATGTTAAAAAATATTTTAAGCCACATTTTTATCTATGTGCATGTAACACTTTAAAGTAGCATTGTCGTAGATACTAAATCTATTTGTAATATTAAAATGCTTTTTTTTTCTTTTTTCTATATTACTAATAAACAGAACAGGTGCAAAATAATCAAAAGTGTTTTCTTATTTTATCTTGCTAAAACAACACAATTCCTTAATATCTGTTCAAACATTTAAACTGCTAAAATACATATTTAGTAAACAATTATATGCAGTGGTAACAAATTATTTGTTCCATCATTTAAGATAACATTTAAGATAACATAATTTTCATATCGTTGTTTTGTCTCGTAATTAGCTTGAAAAAAAAAACTAAAATATTTTGAATGTTGACGGGATATTCATGCATGCACGATTTGGAAACATAAGGGAAGGAACTTGGTTTACTTTAAGGTCAAATTATGAGTATTATCTCCCTTGGAAAAGAGATTTGTGCCTATGTGCTCTTAAAGAAAAAATATGTTAAATTAGAAAAAAAAAAGCCTTGGCTAAAAGAAAAACTACAACACCCCACCATGACTGTTATTACCAGTTTTATCGGTATTTAACAATAGAAAGTTGTAAAGTTGTAATAATTATATTGTAGAGTAACAAAATCAGCATTAAAAGTCACACATTGTTACAAAAACTTTACAAAATACATCGATTTAAACAAAACAAAAAAAGATTTTAATCAACGTGTAATTGATTATATAAAAAAGAAAAAAAAAAGAAAGATGTTAAAAAAAAAAAGTCAAAGAAAATAACTTTAGGAATTATGTTTTTACATGCCCTCGTTGAGAATGATGTTATTTTTATAAAGGAAATAAGCTCAAAATATAAGCCTTATTTGCGACACTTAAAAAATAAAAAAAATTTAAAAAAAAAAACGATTAAAAAAAAACAAAAAAAGATTTTAAACAACGGGTAATTGATTATAAAAAAAAAAAAAAAAAAAAAAAGATGTTAAAAAAAAAAAAAAAAACAACAACAAGAGGATTATGCCCAATGCATTCTTCTTACGCAATAATTGTGGTACACTTTATTGACAGTGCATTTGAAAACAAAATTTCCTAAAACAAATACACTCATTTAATGTTCTTAGAATAAACACACAATGGGAAAAGAAATATGCGTGTTGATTTTATTTTTATTCTTATAGCAGCTGTACACATAGGGGAAAGTATCGGTCCCAGTCCATTGAATGAGCTGTACACATAGGGGAAAGTATCGGTCCCAGTCCATTGAATGAGCTGTACACATAGGGGAAATTATCGGTCCCGGTCCATTGAATGAGCTGTACACATAGGGGAAAGTATCGGTCCCAGTCCATTGAATGAGCTGTACACATAGGGGAAAGTATCGGTCCCAGTCCATTGAATGAGCTGTACACATAGGGGAAAGTATCGGTCCCAGTCCATTGATTGAGCTGTGCACTTAGGGGAAAGTATCGGTCCCAGTCCATTGAAATAAATTGTATAGAAATGGAAGCTTGAGTGCTACACAATACTGTAGTGAGCCAACAACAAACTTAGCACATGAATAATAATATGGTGTTCGTGTATTTCATAATTTAACAAAACATCTCGCTAGCTCTGAGAAATTGAAAGTTATAAATATATGTATTTAAATTTGTAATACAAACGTAACGAAAAAATAATATAAATATATATTGAAATTGGTTGTTTTGATTTGGTTTAGCATTATCTCAAAGCCCAAATGTTTGTTAATATTTTTAAATATGGTGCATATATATTTTAAAACCAATGAAACATTATTTTTTAGCTCCTTCAAGAAACAAATTTCATGCGGCCAAAAAAAGTATGTTGACAATTCATGTTTAGGAAATCATTTTAAGTCCTATGATATTGCAGTTGTAAAAATACGTTTTATATTTGCATTAAAGAAATTGATATGTCTTATATCAATGTCGTAAAGTAGAGTTGAAGGCGCTGACTCATTGTGGACACATTTACATACGTGTATACCCATACCCGAAAACTTATTGGAAAGGGGAAAACAGGGGATACGTTTCTATTTGAATGTAAGGATATTGGGATACTCTCAGTTTACAAACATATAGATTGGTGGTGAGGATAAGGATAAGTTTATTTTCCTACATGTATTTTAAATAGTTGATTAAATTCATTTCAAGTGAAAGAGAGATAGAGAGAGAGAGAGAGAGAGAGAGAAAGAGAGAGAGAGAGTGAGAGAGAGGATAATAATTTAACAAAAGTCAATCATTTCACACACATGCAAATGTAATCTTTTATAATAGAAACATTTTTTTTTACAGAAAAAAGAGACCAGTGACGTGAACAACGCTTTGCTAATATTTTTCTTTTATGATAAGGAAAAAATATATCTAAGAAAAAACAACTCCAGTCTGTTAGAATCTTTAACAAATAATAGTGGATTATATCTCTCTCTCTCTGTCTCTCTATCTCCCTCTCTCTCCTTTTCCCTCTCTCTCTCTCTCACTCTCTCTCTCCCTCTCTCTCTCCCTCTCTCTCTCTCTCTCTCCCTTTCTCTCTCTCTCTCTCTCTCTCTCTCTCTCTCTCTCTCTCTCTCACTCTCTCTCTCCCTCTCTCTCTCTCTCTCTCTCTCTCTCTCTCTCTCTCTCTCTCTCTCTCTCTCTCTCACACTCTCTCTCTCTCCCACTCTATATAATATATATAATACATGTTTGTACCGATGTTCAATACCATAGTTCAGCAGATAATGAAAAATTGTTACATTTATAAAAGTCGTACAAATTATAACAAAACAAAGAAGATTTAAAAAATTTTATACCGTACACTTTTTAATAGTATGTATTTTTGTTTAAATTCAGGAAAAAAGATTTATTTGTAAATTAAAGGTGTGAAAAAGTGTTTGTTATAACAAAGAAGAGACAATTCTCTCGAAACTCAAATATTTTAGGAACAAAAAAAATATATCCATTGTTACATCCAGAAATAATATTGAAAATGGTACTAGCGCACTATCTGTGTGAATTAAAATATTAATTACGTTTTTTAATTGGTTAACTGTTTCAAGCTCACTTCCTACGTCAGTTTAACCTATATCTCTACAATATTACCAATTCATTTTTTACATAATAAAAGCATCAACATGTTTTACAATATAACTAATAAATTGTTTACTTAGTAAAAAAAAATCGCTTAAATAAATTCATCATGTTTAACAATATAACTAACACATAGTTAACTTAGTAAATCGTCAAGATGGTTAACAATATAACTAATACATTTTTTTTAATAAACTCATCAACATTTTTATCAACATACATTTAAGACACCCCCTATGAAGTGGAAACAATGTGATAGTTGAGAAGTTGTGAACTTATGGTACGAATACCGCAGAACAGGAGTAATTTTTAGCACACAGGTCAGATTGTCCATCATCACATCAGATGGCCAGAAATGACTTGCTAGGAAAATATTGGAGTGTGTTTTCAGCTTTCGGCTAGATCAAATCTGATACTAGATAGACAAGAACGGCTGACATTACTGCTGATCAAATCTGATACTAGATAGGGAATAACGGCTGACATTAGTGCTGATCAAATCTTATACTAGATAGAGAATAACGGCTTACATTTGTGCTGATCAAATCTGATACTAGATAGAGAATAACGGCTGATATGAGTGCTACATGTGTTAATTGTCAAACTAACAAAGTGTGAGCCATGCTTTGGCTGACAAACAGTAAAGATCACATCATTTGTACAAATGCCAGCCAAATATGAGATTGACCTATCAATAAAATATATTTGAATACTTTATTATTGTGTTTCACTTTTAAAACAAATCATTTATTAGATTTAAAAAAAACAAAAAGAACTCAAACTTAATATTAATTAATCCATTGATGCCGTTGTACTTTGGGCTAGAAAAGTGTGGTTTAAATTGTAGTTATTAACTTGGTCTCAGAAATGTTCACCGTCAATATTGTTTGTGATCACAACTTTTGGATACATAATTGCCCACACTTCTTTAACATAAAAATTTTAAGAATTTTTTCCCCGACATATTTGACCTACAACCACAAAAATTGTGTACAAGAAAAGCTAAAAATTTAAAAGGTAATTCAATTTTACATTAGTTAAATTGCTCTCTTCTGTTATTACAGTCAGCTTCAATTACCCTCTTACATTTTGGAAATGAATGCTTTGTTTTGTGCCTCTGGATAAAAAGAGGGAAAAAATAACACTTATGTAAAGCCATCGGTTTGAAACGTTGTAGTGTCCCTTGCTTTGCTTCATATTATTTAAGACTTTGATAGTTTGACAGAATTGCCTTATGATTTTATTTCCATTTTGATATCAACGAAAAAATAGTTATCGATGAAATATTTTTTAAAAAAAATTAAACTTGAGCATTCACCAGCTTTGTGTTCTAATGTCTGGTAATAGGTTTTTTTTCTGTTTCATTATATTACATATGGTTATTTTTATTCTTATTTTTTAAACACCAATTCTAGGGTAAGGATCAATATTTGACAGGACGTGTTAAGGTGTCTGGAGGTGGAACACTGTGAACCAGAAAGCACTTCTTAGGGTGGATGGAGATGGAACACTTCGAACCTGGCAGCACTTCTTAGTGTGGATGGAGGTGGAACACTTTGAACCTGGCAGCACTTCTTAGGGTGAATGTAGGTGGAACACTTTGAACCTGGCAGCACGTCTTGGGGTGTTTGGATGTGGAACACTTCGAACCTGGCAGCACTTCTTGAAGTCTGCAATTTCGATTTACTTGTAATTTCTAGTGTATACTTGCATTCCTTAATTATGTTTTGAGTTAAGCATCCTTTCATATTATGTCCTCAATAACAACATTGATTTGTTTTGTGTAGAACAGTACTTTTTAAACAGTTTAGCAGAGAGTAATGTGTCTCTCCTGGAGTGTGTTAATGTGTCGCGTGATAATAAGCAATTCCAACATTCACCCTTTTTTAACTTTAAAAAATATTGACTTAAACATATCAAACTCAGATGAATGGACGATATCATTGAAAATGTTGATATATATAATTGTTTAGTTAATGATTCAAACCATGTAAAATGCACACTGTACTGGTAAAATTAAGACACGTTTTAATAAATTAATACAACAAGCGATAATAACGTCATCTGAAAACGTCACTGTATCCACTAATCAAACGTCAAATTTCAAAATTTTATCAAATTTAGAGATACAAATTGACGATTTTATTGATGCCATTCTGAAAATACAGTTAAAAAATGGGGCAAAATTTGGGTTCAATGTTTCATCAATGTATCAATATTTACTTTTCCGTTAATGTAAAGTATATTTAAAATAGAGTAATGAGTTTTTGTTGTAAATTTATGATTTCGCAATATTATGAGGAAAAAAAATTGATTTAAGGCAAGAAACGAAATTGGTCGGCCAAACATAAAAAAAATACATTTAAAGTATTTCTCTAGTGTAAAAATAAGTGGACAACGATCTCCTAGCAATGAACTCTGTGACAATAAATATTTAATTAGTGATCATTTAGATTTTGTATTTCAAGATAATATTTAAAGAAACAATTTGTAGTTTAGTGGCGTGAAAAGGGAGAGTGTAGGCGTATAATATATAATGAAAATATTTCTCTTAACTTAATGATATTAAAAACATAAACATCATAACATAGATACTGCTTTTTTGTTGTAAAAAATAAGGACTTGTGATCAGTTTTCGCAACAGCAGGTAGAAATTATAGCAAATACCCTACCATTATTATCCCCATCATTTTGGCTCATATATTCTTGTTAAATTATCACAAAGAGCCTACCATTATTATCCCAATAACTTTGGGTCATATATTCTTGTTACATTATTGAAAAGAGGTTTCCATTTGTGAGTCAATATTTTTAAAGACAACAAAAAGGAAGAATGTAAAAGTTGCTCAGTTTCGTGCGTCACATTAACACACTGCAAGCAAGATAAATAACTCTGTGTGATACAGTTTGAAAAGTATTGTCCTACACAAAAGAAGGCAAGCTTTTTTTAGTAAAGATATAATATGAAAGGTTGCGTAACTCAAAACATAATTAAGGAATGCATTGATGCACTTGAAATTATCAATAGACCGACATTGCTGACTTCAAGAAGTGCTGCCTGGTGTGAAGTGTTCCACCTTTAACCATCCCCAAACCTCGTCTTACAACTATTGTTACTTACCCTAGAATTTATTGGTAAAAAAATAACCACATGTAATATTATGGAAAAAAAAATGTGACCAAAAAAATTTAAGATAGTACAAGAAATTAGAACAAAAATGTTATGAATATAGATGTTTAATACAAGTTATTTATACATATCTCGTGCTGAGACAATTTATTACCTTTTTTTAAAAATATAAACATTGTAATAAAAACATGAGGTAATTTTTAAACATTTATTATGTCATGTACTTTGAGACCTCAGAGAACCTCTGAATATTTTTTAATAGATTTGAAGCAGGCAAGGGAGATTAAACAGTTTCTAACAGATGGCTTATTAAGTGTGTTTTTCCCCTTAATAATAACTTAAAAGAGAGCATTCATCTCCAACAGATAAGATGTATTTGAATTAGACGGCAATTACAGAATATAACTAGACTATATGGCTACTGAAAAAATTAATCAGCTTTTTTAAAAAAAAATTAGCATATTTTGACGTAGACTTTATGAATATGGGTTACAATTGTCCGGAAAAAAATTCTAACAATTTAAAATATTTTTGAGGGTTTCTTTCCGTTATTGTTGTTGTTAACTAAGTGTCGATAATTATGTATTGAAAACTTGCATATAAAAAAAAAAAATTGATGGTATTCACTTAAGAGATTAAGTTAAAAACGTCAACGAAAAACATCCTTATTGATCCCAAAGTACATAAAGTGCGATTAAACATGTATTACAAGGTTTGATTTTTAAAATAAAATGTAATACATCTACATGTTATAAACATAAACATCATTACATAGACACCCCTTTTTTTTAAAAAAAAGAAATTGTGTTCAGTTTTCACAATATCAGATAAAAAATTATCGTAAAGGGCCTATAAATAATATTCCGATAACTTTTGGACATATAAAAAAAAATTGGAGAACACAGTGTTGTAAAAATATTTCAAGTTGATCTTTTTTATTATATAAATTAATTAATGTTTCAGAGGATATTATTTTCCCTTCCAACATTCAAGTACACGCCTTAGTGGTTGGTTTAAATTAATCTCTGTTTTACAATAAGGGTCAGACTCAGCAAGTGTATACATAATTTGTGTATGTGTCATACATGTATTTGAATTAATGTATAGTTAGTGTTAAGCCATTGATAATAACGAGTCATATATTTTGTATGTTGATGGCAATCGGTTTTCTGATTGCTGATTGAACTAAAAGATGAAAGACAATAAACGTGTCATAATAATTAATACTATGTTTACAATCTAGTGTTTGAAGTTGAATTGTGATTTTTTTAAAACAACTACGAACTGTGAAAAAAACCGTTGAGAAACCTTGAGAGACATATTTAAAGCTTAGTTTTATAAGCATTTATACACGGACGTTATGTAGAATGACATTGGAAACCTTAGCTAGCAACGCTCCAATGCGTGAATTATACAAGAACGGTAACTGTAAAAATATTCCTAGCATTAACTTATCAATTTGTCTCTCTTTAAATGTCTCGTTCAGCTCAATGGTGAATGACTTACGGTGTCTATAAAAGAACATCAGCCTTTTTTATAGTAAATTGTTATACAAAATAAGGTAATGCTCTATTATATTTGGCTACGCTATCATTTTCATCAATAGTTTGCAATTTTCTTGATTTACTTTTTTAATGAAAAGAAATATAACTATTCTAAGACCTAATATAAATACTGAAAGGTTTTTTTTTTAAAGGTTATGTACTTATTTATTTTATTTTTTTTTAACTTTACAGAATAATGACATTTTTAAGTGACTTAATGATTTTGAACTGTTATTTTATTTCAATTTTCATTTTGCCACTAGGTTGTATTTAAGGTATTCAGCAAAGTAAAAATCAAGTAACTATGTCTTTTCATTCCCCCGCAAGGAAAAATAAAAATAAAAACTAACATGTATGTCCTGTGAAAGTTTTTGCCACTTTCTCCCTAAAGTTCCCCTCCAAATTTTAAGTTGTCAAATTATCTGGTAAGTGCTAACACGAGAATGACCGTACTTTATTATATGAAGTGGACATTTAAATAGTGTTTTATTTTCATTTTATGAACGTTGGTTCTTATTTTTTTAAGCGCCTAAAAAGCAATGCGTTGAATGCAGCAAAATAAATAAATACACTCTAACAGTGTAATGCTTATAATGAATTCTATTTTGTTTTTTGTGTTGTTTTGGAGAGCAACTCATTTCATTAAAGCAGAGGCGTGGCTAGGTAGTCAAGGGGCCAGATCTAACTGGGTGTCACACTAGATGGGGCGCAAAAATGTGTAATGACATTTTTTTATGGATGAAAAAAATGTTTTTGAGAGTTGAATAATAAAAGAGAATCTCTATAAAATCAATCTGGTACCCAGGTAATGTTTTTGAGAGTTGAATAATAAAAGAGAATCTCTATAAAATCAATCTGGTACCCAGGCGCGAAAAACTCTAGTTACGCCTCTGGATTAAAAACTACGAATGTACAGCGTTTTGTCATAACCCTGAAACCAAATCTCTCCAGTTTGACTCTATTTATCTCATCTTGTTAACTGAGTTTGTTTTGTCGCGTCGTTCCATTTCAAGACAGTCACCAACACTGGCATTGTGCCAGGAGGAATTACACTATTGAGAGTCTAAGAACACGTGGTGAATGCTATTGTAAATATAGATTGCACAATCAATTTCTTGAAAGAAAAAAAAAGGATTTAAAGAGAAACTTTCACAAAATCTTGTTTTCATGAACATTTATTTATACAAAGGAATTAATGGCTACGCCATTCATAACTGTTAAAAGAAATTAGCGTGCAATCTACAAAACAAAAGAAAACACTTTAATCATTCAATTCCAATTATGAAATCATTTGGTTTTGAGGATAAATTTCATTGAAACTTAAGGATTTCTTTTTTCTATTATATCTCACTATAATCTTTAACACCAAACCAAGTTTTAATTTCCATCTTTAGCTCACCTACTTAGCCGAATTTATGGACTATTTCAAATACAACATAATTAGACTCAAAATTTATTTTTAAATACATTTTTTTAAAAATCTCTTTGTCCCCAATGTCTATACGTTCTTCTCTACCTAGGTAAGGAATTTAAATGTCAAATAATCTTATACCTGATTTCATATCAACATTAATCCACCCAATGCCGGGGAAATAAACAACTTAATATCTAGGAAATGCACCGATGTATGAAAAGGAAATCTTGTATATAAGAAAAACTCTTCTATAGAAAAAATTAAAGGATATAGGAAAAATATCCTCAAAATTTTGCTACCTTGAGGTCATATTAATTTCGGCTTAGGTCGTAGTAGTAAAATCAAACAGACACTTCTACGTGTATTTCAATTTAGCTGAAGGAAATATCCTTTGACGTCTTCGATGTTTGATTGTATCTGAATTAAAGAATATGAATGTTACAAAAAATGAATTGAGCCCCTATTCACATAAACAGAACCCTCCAGAGTAAGAACATGTGCTTTATACGTCGTTTGTTTTCTTCACAGACATAGACTACTTCCACAGTTGGTGTAACCACGTGACAGATACGCCCCCTTGTTATTTACTTGTTTTGTTAGTTTCCGATAAGTGTCCATGGCATATTTAAAATGACCCTAACAGGACATGTGTTTGTTTTTATGATCAACAAATGAATTCCCCCTTCACTGTGTTTGCGTAGTCATATTTTCCTAAAATGCATATCCTAAGGCTTTTTGATTTAACAAGTCTGCCCGTTGCAGTACACATTGCTATTGTTGAAAATTCTATTGTTTGATCAACGTTCAGCCCAGAAAGTTGCTGTTCTAAGACAAAATGAATTTTTGTGCATCTTATTTTTTGAAAAGTTTCAGTCCATAGAATGCCCGTACCATGCCTTACTGTCGGCAGACCCATGAAACCAAATATCTCTCTCTATTATATTTATCTTGTTTGTGTCCATTGTTCGTGTTTAGATCGTCACGTGACATTACAAAACAATTCACAAAACCTACTTTAAACATCGCCTGTTTGTCCACAGAAATGTTGTAGTTGCACATTTTTTACCTCGTGATGTTTCCGCCCACCTTGTTATCTAAATGTTGTAAAACGTCACCCCATATCTAGAATTTGTCCTTGGCATCTTGAAAGAATGGAGCCAAACATGACGTCAATAGTTCATATTATTAACCAATGAGAACCGAGGATACTGTATATATTATGTAGTCTCATGTCTCTCAAATCCATATTCTTTCATTAGACAGTTTGTGTCATTGCTGAAGTTTTCTGTTCAAACAGAGAATAAATTGAGTGCAGCTTGAACTAACTTGATGAATTTCTAATACTGAGATCAACACTTATAGAAAATAAAATGATTTTCAATCTATGTTGTTCCCTAGTACTCTTCTTCATGGTGACACTTCCTTGTCAGGGTAAGTCAATATGTATAAAATATTCTAATAGGGTAAGTCAAATGTATAGCATGTCTTGTCAGCATAAGTCAAATGTGTAGATTGACTTTATATTAGGGTTATTATAGTATTTGAATACTCTAATATAATAGGAACATTATATATATATGATGATATTTTGTTTCTTCAAAAGTGGAAAGGATTTTTTTTAATAACATTAACTATAACCTGACTTACAATGATATATAATCCTTTAAGTAATATGTATATGATTAAAATACATTTTTGTAACAAAATAACAAGGAAATCAATACAAAAAAAAGTTGATACATTTAATTTTACGATGAGCAAAAACAATTTTTCGATTGGAACTTTAAAATAGTTTCTTGTTTTTCTAAAGCAGCTGGCTTCATTAAAAAAAAAAATTATAGTAATACAATAAATTATTGATAAAATATTTGACTAAACAGACGCAGATTTTAACGAAATAGTTTTTAAAAAAAGATTTAAAAATTGTTTGTTTTATTTAAATATTTTATGTGTGTCGGAGTATAAATGTTTAGGCTTGAAATGGATTACATGGTAATTAAAAGGACACGTCAGCCAAACGCCCTTATCAACGTAAAAAAGAAATCATTTGATGTCAATACTTATGTGTTCGAATATCTGAGTGTAAATAGTTCTTTAGAAAAGACAGCGTTCTGTGTTACAAGTGGAAGTTTTGTGGGCTAAATGGGAGGATGGCAGTTGACGCGTTCATTTTATTTCCGTCAAGTTTTCTAGAAGAAGAACCAAGCAATCACCAAGCTCAACCTGGTAAAAAAAAAAACAGGCTTGCACAAGTTGGGGCTTGGGCGCAAGTACGCTTAGAGCTCTTTTCCTGAGCAGTGTAATGTCGTTGATGGATTACAGCATGCCGGTACAATTCTTTGCAAGTAAGACCGCACTGGAAAAACTTGGCCGAATCCAGACTCAGGCTCTGAGATTCATCTGTGGCGCATACAGGACTACTCCCACAGCTGCTGTAGAGGTCTTGGCCAATGTAGAACCGTTACAAATTAGGAGGGAAAAGTCAATATTAAGTACCTTAGAGAGGTACCGGCGGCTCGACGAAAACGAACCAGCCTTCCAAATGCAGAATAACTGGGTGGGCGGCAGGAGACTAAAGAGGTCCTTTTTCATGCACCAGGTCGTGGAGCTGGAAAGGACAGTCACCTTGCCCCCAAATAGAGAACGTCTGACCTTAATCCCAGTTAATCCGCCATATGCGGAACCCTCACGTCCCTCAATACATTTGGCCTTTACTGATGCAGCAGTGACGAAACGCAGCCCTGAACATGTGCAGAAAGTGGCTGCCTATGAGACCATGGATGTGTTCGCACACATACCTGTGAAAGTGTTCACGGACGGCTCTGCCGACCTAAAAAAAAACTGCTGGGTACGGTGCGCTCATACAGTATCCAGTGGGAGGACAACCCACTGAAGAACTCTCGGGGCCTTGTAGGACTGCAGCTTCAAATTTTGATGCGGAGCTTATAGCTATGCACATGGCCTTGGAGAGAGTCCACGACACTTTGAAAGGGACGGAACATGCGGGGCTTGATGTGGTTGTTTTCTCAGACTCAAGATCTGCTCTTGAGATCTTGGAGAAGAGACAGGGTACCACACGCTTGGTCAACGTCATTACCAACGACGTATGCAAACTTGGTGAACTAGGGTGCAAGGTTACAATACAGTGGATACCAGGGCACGTCAACATCAGTGGCAATGAAAGAGCGGACACTCTGGCGAAAACCGGGCCAGCCCAGCCTCAGCCAGAAGTACCAATGACTTTCTTGGGAGTTAAAAACTGGCTGGCGGACCACTTCAGGCAGAAGTGGTTCAGGCAATGGGCTGACAACACGACCGCCAGAGGCGTCTATTCAAACTTGCCCAAACCTAGCAAACAAGACCCATGATGGGGTTAGGACGCAGATCGCAGAGTTTAGTGACGCAGATGCGTACAGAGCACTGCACCTTGCGCACATATTTCTGGCGGCTGGATAACAACAGAGATCCTACCTGCCGGCACTGCAGCCTGGCCCCAGAGACCCTAGAGCATCTGTTGACTGAATGTCCCTCACTAGATCTCCCGGGGGAAGCCAAGGCGGATGGATTATCCTTTGTGAGGGACATGTTGTATGGCTCAGCTCAACAGATGGACTTGATTGCCAATTTACTAGCCGGGGTCATAAGAGAGTAATCTCAGACCCTCACCAGAATATGTGTGTTAGAAGGAGAACCTTGACTCCTTGTTAAATTAGATCTTCCGTATTCCTACTTTTGTTGATAGCGCTTATACTCTGATGTTCGCAACCTTTAAAGGTGCTAAACATTGATATCCCATTATCTTTTTAAGCTAGCTTCCCTAAGTCTCCTTTCGGAAACGTCCTGAAATTGAAAACGCGACTATAACAAACTTATAACACTCATCTGACAATGCATGTTGGTAATATTGTTAATTAATAATGTGTATGGCCTTTCGCTGCAATTGAATGATTGATTCATGCCAATATCCCCTCCTCATTCTCATTTGTTTCTCTCTCTCTCTTCAGGAAGTGATAAAGCCCAATAATATAATTCACAGCACTTTGTTACATACAATAGATACGTCAAATAATAAATCTTGCTATGAGATATCTTGTGATCGTGCAGATCTAAATCAATCCTTTATTTATGTTTACATATTATGTTACAGTTAAGACGTGTTTAATTTGATTAAAAGTTTTGTGACAAACTCAATTTGTTAGACGTCAAATTATTGCATTATGGCAATTTAAGGATATGAACAGTTTTATCTCGTTAGTTTTATGTGAAAAATACAATTTAAAACTATTTTTATTAGTTTAATTTGTCTAATCGGTAGCAAAATTTGGTTGGTGTGACCCAGTGCGGTAAACTAAAGGTGTCAGACCACCACCCCCTTCAACGATGTATTTATTCTTGTTAAAATAAGTCGACAGTATGACAATAATAAGAATGAAAACAATTTAATTAAATATCAAGATGTAATTGTATTTAAGAACTGTATAAACTTTAAATTATAGCCTTTCTTAAAATATCCATTCCTGGTTTTCGAAGCTGCAGATCGGTAAATCATTTGATCGAAATCAATATTCTTTAACGATCACTTTCAATAGATTAGATCCAGATCAGAAAAACTTTATTCCCTTAATGTGAATCGGAAATATTATTGATAAGCCTAGGTTTGAATAGATCAGATGACATGAAGTCCCATTTATTCAAGATTTTCAAATCATCAAATACTGACCAGTTCATGACTTTGTAAAATTCAATATCAGCTGAATTTGATTGTATTCTATTGTTGATAAATATTTTAAACGTTCATATGTTTACAACGTATCTTAGAAAGTGGTTAATTTATGGAACGGACACCAACAAATTTTCTTCACTTGCTGATAGCAGACGTTTGAGTTAAACAGCCATAAACATATCAGCTACTACCTTGAATTCGGATGATCTGATCTGGAGTTCAGAATGAAAGCGATCAATACCCTCCAGCATCTTCCTACCCCTTGCTTCTCACAGAGAGAGTCACTCATCTATTAATTGTTTTAGTGTCATTCTCTTCTTAAACCTTAAAATACTCGCTACCAACATTTCCTATTGCTCTGATTTTAAAAATTTCTTTTAAATAGCAAGTTCCATAAAGTGACCACGCTTCTTGTGCAAAACATTTTTAATTTATTTTTTTGGTCGCCCCATTGTGTACAGTAAAGCCTTCATTTTGCAGATGCTGGTGTGTAAGATTAACTTCCTCAAATAGGTCTGCCCAAAGTTAAAGGTAGCAGATAAACTTAAAATAACAGATGTTAATATAATATGTGCTTTACCTCTTGCATCCAAATGTTCAAGAGTATCACACATAACTTCAATCACCCAAATATATTAATCAAACTCATCGCTTACTGTTTCAACAAGAGCATTATGATCCCTCCAACGTGTTGTTGACAGTCTTTTCAATGAAATTCCAGTGTATTCACTTGAAACATTCCATTGATGAGTGTATACAGCTAAGAAAGAAAATAATGTCAACAAATGTCAAACATGCAGTATTTTTGACAAAAGAGTGTAACTTATCAAAGTTACCGACCACTTCAATCGGACTTTGTTTCATGTTCAAAACGGTGTTTTTCTGAACTAATTATAAGATAACCTCATTTCTGACGTATCAACCTTGTATTTTTAATAAAGCAAGTATTTGAATACATGACATGTGTCGAAAGTGTACGTGTTAGCGGTTATACTTTTATAAAATTCTGTTAGACCGTGCAGTGTGTGCTCTGTAAATATGATATTTTTCAATCTGGTGTCACCCCCTGAAATGGTGTTACCCGGTGCGGTCTGCACCCCCAGCATTCCCCTGGCTACGCCACTAAGTCTAATACTTGGCGGTAACAAGAAAAGATAATTCACCATTATAAAACATTTTTTTTATCAAATAAGGTATTTCTATTACAAAAAATAAATGATCAAGTTTAACAACTACTACATTACAAGCCCCAACTTCACATTAACATATAAAACAAAGTCCCCTATTGAAAATTCATTGTTATTTTAAAAAAAATAATATGTTACACTTAAATTCCAGGTTTTGAGTTTACCATGGACAGAAGAGAATATTTGATTAAAAATCAAACATATTGTGGTCTTCTTCAATGTCAAGCTGACACAATAAGCGACGCAACTATGGCGAGCCTTATCAAAATGGATATTTATTATTTAAAAAATGAACAACTTCTGGCCAGCATGTTAGCTGTAAACTCAGAAATCCAAGCTCACACTGGGAATAACACAATAGTTATTGGGTCAATGTCAAAGGAGCATGGTGAATTTCATGTGTATTTCTCTGACCTATCCAACTGTTCTCAAACTGCATTTATCTGTAAGATTCAGTTTAAAAACTCATCCCATGGAATCGAACTTGTTGAAAAAATAATATTACCAATGAACTCTAATGAAAGAGAAGCTGATATTTACGTCAAATCTCAAATTGCTATTGAACACAAAATATTTGATAAATCTGGAGCAATTATGAAGAAATTAACATCCCATACCAGTTTGATGAATAAAGGAAATGAATTTGGTTTTACATTAGGTCATCCTTATTTAATCAATGCAGATGAAATTTCAATGCAAGTTAAAAAGCCTCGGACAATTTCAGGAGAAACTAAAGAAAATAATTTTGAACAAAAACTTTCTGACTTGGAACTGAAGCTTCGTACACAACTTGAATTATTCATGAATCAAATGTCAAGTAAAATTGAAGATATCAAGTATACAACTAAGGAAACAAACACAAATATTAATGAACTACACAATAAAGACATCATAGGACAATGTCATCAAACAATTGGTGCTATAATACAAAACAATATTGACTCAAAGTTATCAAACCTAGAGAGACGAATGGACGATATCATTGAACAAGTTGACGAAGTTAAAGTCTTAGTCAATGATTCAAAGCATTCAAAATGCTCTCCTAATGAAATAAACACAAGTTTTAACGAACTAATAAAACAAGAGATGATAAAAGCATATGAAAAAGCAATGTCTCTACTCATCAAAAACCAAGTTGACCAAAAGTTTACAACATTAACAACAAAAATAAATGACGTTTTTGCAAAAGTTGATGAAGTGAATATTTCATTGAATGATTTGAAGAAAAGACTAAATGAAAATGTTAAAAGTACTGATTTCAGAAATATGTCAAATCAAACCTTGTCTGAAGTTAAGGCAAATCTGGAAGCTTTGAAAATGAATCAGAGAACAATAGAATCACTATTGGTGAACTTAACAACGAACTCTAAGTGTAATAACCTAACAGCCGACAAGTACAACATATCTGGAGATAATCATTCACAAGGACAACTTGTAAGAAATCTATTTTTAATTTCAAGTATCCTTAAGAATGTGTAAGGGAGAAAAATACGCGAGATATTAAAATGAAAAAAAAAATATTTGAATTTCAAGACATTGAGAAAACAAAAACTAATGTTGAATGTTATTTTATTTTTAACAAAGAAACAATTATGTAATTTTTTTCTTTCAACTAAATTGAAAACATTTAACATTGTTTCAAATTTTTTTTTTAAAAAGTGTATTTTACTGACAAACATGTTACTTCGTATTTTTAACACTGTCATCAGTTAAAATGTGAGAAAGGAATGACAAGTCCAAATGGTTCAAGAGTGATCACGTCACTAGACAACAAGAAACAAGTTCTGTGTGATACAGAAACAGACGGTGGTGGCTGGATCATCATACAGGTAAAGTCAAATAAAATTTTGGCTTAGAGTTTAAGTATCTCTGATTGTTTTAATTATAGTAATAGTAAAACAAAAATTATTACATTTAAATGTTTAATCAAAATGTACGTTTTATTAAATAACATTGTTGCATCTTTTAATAGAAAAATATATTTACTTAAACAAAA
>CAXITT010000398.1:665304-701980 GCA_964033795.1 Lymnaea stagnalis | reverse complement strand
AGTTAAAGCGACACCCACACACAAAATTCCCATGGACATCATCAATTACGAACATTCAGATGAACAAAATGGTCCTTACCTAAAAATCTTATTTTGGTATCACTGAAAATCTAACAGGGTTATGATGCACCGCAATTAATAAAACCAATCATTCGTACATAATTGAATTACAATTTAAGAGTTAAAATGCATGTACCGACCATACAAAAATCAAACCATTAAAGGACAACATTAAAATTCTTCTTTTTTTCATATTATTGAAATTAAATAAATACAAAAAATATATTTATATTTCACATATCTGGACTAATGCAAAAATATCCAAACTAAATTTGTAATTATAACTAAAATTATCTAATTTATATCATCAATAAAGTATATTTAAAGAATCACTGACCATCACTAGAAAAACACAAAAGTATATAACATTATAACATGTGGGAGATGACCACCCCACCTCCCAAAAACTATAAGCATTTTCTATTTGCTCTTATATGACGAGTGTACATATGGCGGGACCTTCATTTTGTTCGAGGATTTAACAACTCGACGCTTCAACATATTAATTATCATCGGGCATGATTCTGGATGGTCTTTTGACCTGTAGTCACAATTCATAAGGAACTTTCAGTTGAAAATACCTAGTTTAACATTTTTACACAATGAATCAATAAATCTCATGAATAAAATCATACAAATCAAAAATTTTAGAGCAATCATGGTCATAGCTAATTGTAAAATATTGATTTTTAACTCTAAAAACAAAAGCTCCAGCTCCCAAATCATCGACTTGAAAACGCAATACCTCTTGAAAATCATAAACCGATGAACCTGTAGAGCTGGCAGCGCTCTCTTTGGCTAATTTAACATATGTTTCAATCTTAATATCAGAGCAGTCCTGGCTCTCCAAATCATTGACTTGAAGACTCACTACCTCTTGAAAATCATAAACCGATGAACCTGTAGAGCTGGCAGCGCTCTCTTTGGCTAATTTAACATTTGTTTCAATCTTAATATCAGAGCAGTCCTGGCTCTCCAAATCTGAACAACCTTTAGTCACATTACCTTGTTATTTATTTTCATGAGAGCTTTCTGTAACAACACACTACATATCAATACATCTCTTAGTAACACTAAACATGTTGAGCAAACCCTGATCACAACAACTTGTGATACATTTTCATTTCAAATCTCTGCATTAATATAAAAAAACGGGAGCATCCATGGCTCATATTATCTACTAATTTATGTTCATTATCGTCACATATCTCTGTAAAGATATCAGCATTTGAGCAACCTTTGCTCACAAAACACAGTAATTCATTTACATCACAACATTTTATTAAATACAATATTCTCTCCTTCCAATAACACAGGGATTACATTCGCCTTTTTATGTTATGTTTTTAACTATACAAAATATTATTACAAGGCAGAATTATATTTCTTTTTGCCTCACTACTGCCAGGATAAACAATCTGCAATAGTGTTTTGTTCTCCCTTGATATATTAAATGTCAAAATTGAATTCCCGTAAAGTGAAATCCCATCTGGTGACTCTTGAATTACCGCATTTAGCAGTATTTAGATATGTTAATGATTGGTGAATACATTGATGAATAAAGCTCGCACCCATTAAATAGTAAGCCGATTTTTTAATGCCCCATAGTATGGCAAATCATTCCCTTTCTATTGTTGACTATCACATTTTCCTATTCATCAGTTTACGACTTATGTACTTAACTGGATGAAGGATGCTGTTTCTATTCCGTAATAGACATGCCTCTAGTCGAGGCGTCTGTTTGAACTAAGAACTGGCCATTATTGTCTGGTAAAACAACTAGAAGACCAATATTAAATTACTTTTGTAATTTTGTTTTCTTTAACCCCTTATCACTGGATTGATCATCTGCTAACGTTATGTTCTTTAATATTGTGGGAATATTCATGATTGCATTTAATCGGTCTATCGCCAGATAAATCTCTTTTAGCTTGTGCTCAGATAACTACATTACAATCATGGCATGCGGATCTGTTATCTTCTTCCATTATAATTCCAAATACAATATCCGTTACTGAATTCTAAAAATGAGCGGACAACAATCTTCCGCTCTAATAAGGGATGTCAATATCAATGAAAGCTGTTTGATAAGTCTTTATCGTCCCCTCAATAAGTTTAAATTTATACGCCCTATCATTTATTGAATTGTCCGATACCAGACTCTTTCTGCAATCTACTATTGTATAACCTGTTTCACGAAGTAGAGAGACATCCCTCTAAAATAAAAAACATTTTGTAATTTTTAGACTTTCTGTTGACTTTCTATGTACCTCGTCCACACTACCAACAAATTGCATTTCGCTGATATACGGATCTATTTGAAACTTCCTGTTGACTTTCTAAGTACCTCGTCAACACTACCAACAAATTGCATTTCTCACATAAGCGATACGCGGGCCTATATGTACATTCCTTTCCAACTTTTAAAACAGTGTGTTTTATCCAGTCAGTTGTATTTCGTCCTTAGTAACTTTGTCTCGTGTCTGAGCATTTGATATTTATTTACATTATTTCTAGTCTACTGCTATACCTATAACTTTGTCTGTCCCTCTTATCTCAAGGTCTTTTCTGTGTTGTTCCCCTATCATAATATTGACGGCAGTTGGTCTTTAGTTGTCCCACCTGTCCGCATATTAAACAAGGGCCAATTACTCTAACCTCTGCAGAGCGACTTCTCAATTTTCCCAAGCGATCTCCTAATATTTCGGCACCACCCGCTAGCAAAGGAAATGACCTAACTTTTTTTTGTTAACCTTACATGTCAAGGTAATTTATTAGTTGTATTATCTATTTGTGTCAATAGGTCCTCATATTTTTTTTTGCATCATGTAACACTTTTAACTGAAACAGTGTTCTTATTTAGTAATAACTTATTGCGACACAATAAGTCTTTAAGTCCTTTGAAATTTGTTCTGTATTAGAGCTTGCCACCCAGTTATCTAAACTTCTAACTAGAATAGAATGGAAGACTGTCATTTTCGGGTGTCATTGATCCCTATACTTTGTAGCTTCCCTGTCAACCTGACCTGCAGTTCGGTGATCCACTCATCTTTCGAACATTATTTTGAGTGGCTATGTGTTCACATATAACAAGTGAGTGTTGTCATACTTCGGTAAACTTTTGAGTAAATGATAATTTTTGTTTGTTCTGATATGGCTATTATTCAACTGAACAATCTCTGTTTTGGTTTTCATTTCAGCAAGTCTCATTTCTTTACAAATTTTACTCTAACAAAACAGGGGCAATAACATGTGATGAACACATTTTACTCTAACAAGAGTGGGTCCATAACACGTGGTTAACACGTTTTACTCTAACAAGAGTGGGTCCATCAACATAATTTGCACACATTTTACTCTCATTAGCATTGGGTCATAACCCACGTGCTGTACACATTTTCATTCTATAAAAAGTTGACCAGTAACCCTGTTGAGCACACATGTTCACTCTATCAAGAGTGGGGAGATAACCACGTGATGCACACATGTTCACTCTATCAAGTTCACTCTAACATAACCACATGATGCACACGTTTTCAATCTATTAAGAGTGAGGCCATTATCACGTGATGAACACATTTTCAATCTATAAATATTTGGGTGCTAACCACGTTGGGCAAACATTTTCACTCTTTCAAAAGTGGTGCTCTAACCACGGGGTGATACATTCTAACTTTATTTGGAGTGGGGCCATAACCACGTAATGCACACATTTTCATTCTATCAAGAGTGGTGCTATAACCACGGGGTGATACATTCTCACTTTATCTAGACTGTGGCCATAACCACATAATGCACACATTTTCATTCTATCAAGAGTGGTGCTATAACCACGGGGTGATACATTCTCACTTTATCTAGACTGTGGCCATAACCACGTAATGCACACATTTTCATTCTATCAAGAGTGGTGCTATAACCACGGGATGATACATTCTCACTTTATCTAGACTGTGGCCATAACCACCAAATGCACACATTTTCATTCAATCAAAAGTGGTGCTATAACCACGGGGTGATACATTCTAACTTTATTTGGAGTGGGGCAAAACCCCGTGATTCACACATTTTCATTCTATCAAGAGCGTTATCAAACTCTTATAGACAGATATTAAGTCACCAAAGTGGCTATCCGCATCCAGGTATCAGAAGTGAGAGGTTGAGATTCAAACATATTTAAGATATTATCGTTGAGTTTGTAAGACAAAATGAGGTATCAAATGAAAAATATTTCAAATGATATAATTTTTGTAAAAAAACTTCTTCAATTTAACTAAAATAAATTAACACAATGGACTTTCGAATGGGATTTAGTTTAAAGGGATCCGGGTACTCATAGCCGCTATTCGGACCCAAGTCTCATTAGACTAAATCCCATTCGGATGTCACTTATAAAGAAAATAATATTTCAAATAGATTTTTTAAACTAAACCGCTCTGTTCTGATAACTGGGTGAGAATTTTGCAGCCTTTAGTTAAATGATAAGAAGTTTTAAATTAGAAATGTTTGAACAATTCCTTAGTCTATGAAATTTTTCTTTAAAATGTCTCTTCCCACCATTTCTTTTGTAAACAAAGGGACGCAAGTAGATAAAGAAAAGACACCTTACACGTGACGAATTGTATCAGGATAAGTGTATGATATAAATCAATTCACATAAAATATACCATTGGGTTTATCATGCGAATTATATGATGTATCAATCAATTCATATAAACTATCCAATTTAAAGCGATGTTGCCTGCTTTATCCTTTTCATAACAGTTCATTTATTATTGAAAAGATGTTGATTTGTATCTCTGAACTGCTATTAAAACGAATTTGTATTATTCCGCGACTCGAAATTGTTCATTTTTTGGAAAAAAAAAAAAAAAAAAAAATCAACGGTGAGAGTAAAATTGATTTATTTTAACTTTACAATGAGAAGCAAAATGTGTTTGTGTTGAAACTGTTTACTATTGACAGTTCATTTGGTGAAGAGGATATATTTTTAAGTGGTAAAAGAAGTGTTATGTGTTAAACTTTCAGTCATCACCCCATCTCCTTGGACAGTAAATCATCATTAAAATCATTACAGTATCTTCTCGGCCAGTAAACCATCATTTCATTCATCTCATCGGACAGCAAACCATCATTACAATCATCTCCTTGAGCAGTAGACCATTATTACAATCATCTCCTAGGCCTCTAGACCATCATTGCAATCATCTCCTTGGCCAGTAAACCATCATTACAATCATCACCTCGGCCAATAAACCATCATTACAACCATCAAATATGTTCTTTTAAATTGTGTTTTTGTGTGACTCACATTTTAAAACGTTTGCGTCAATGTCATCTTATTTTTTCTCTTACGTCACAACCAGGCAATCTACACACTGAGGATTGACATGAGACAGGGAAGTAAGGCGTACAGGGCTGAGTATGATTCTTTTATGGTGAAGAATGCGTCAGACAACTACAGACTCCATCTCGGTGTTTTCAGTGGTAATATAAGTGACTCATTGAGCGACCATAACAACAAGGCATTTTCTACACCAGACAGAGACAATGATAATTATATCGGTCATTGTGCTCAAGAATATAAATTAGGCTGGTGGTATGCGGCGTGCTATTCTTCCCATTTAAACGGTGTTTTGGGTTTGAAAGCAGTCGGTGGTTTATGTTGGTTTGATCAATCCGTCTATAAATATTTGGATTTTGTTGAAATGAAATTAAGACTCAAATAAAATGTACGTCTACTCAGGTCATGACGTCTTTACATTTCTATGTAAACTCGCCTTTGTTGTTATTGCTTTAAAAAGTGTTGTTAGTATTCTAATATTTAATAGAAACTAAAAAAATGTGTTATGTTTTAGATTCTTAACATCATAAATATGAAATGTAGACTGCAGACAAGATTAGGAAATGAACTGACAACTGAAGACATGACAAAAGGACACACTGGCAACTTAACACACTGACTAATGAACACAAATAAAACATACATAAAGCTTGTTTGTTACTGAATTTAGATACTTGTATTTTGTATTAAAGGATCATTTACTTAAAATTAAAATTAAATTGCACTTGTATTTATCAAATATTTGAATTTCGTTAATTCATTTAAATTTCAGTTGTTGTTTTTTCAAACATAAATCTCAAAATGAAATTATATTAAATAACAACAATTTTAGCTGCAATATATTTCCATCGACTGTTTCTATTTATTGTGTTATTTTTTTGGAATTAAATTTCTAATAATTAATAATTGTTAGAAACTAGCTTTATTATATATTTTTAATCAAGCGAAAGCTTTGATTGGTTTACATGTAAATGATATTACCTTTATGTATGAACATATTTTTAATATACAACTGTAAACGGGATTGTATTGGGTTTTTTTTCCCAAGTTTTCTACAAAAAATGTGATTTCAGCGAAGCCACGGAAAGATAATGTTAACAACGCAAACTAAATATTATTTATATTATATACATATATATAGAAATATAAATTAACGTATGTATGTATGTCCCGTAATTGATCCTACACCATTAATGCGACTGCGATAAAACTTTGAAGAGATATGTACCAAAAGCTCGCAAATTTTTCTGAGTAATTACAAACCTTTTAAAATTTAACTTTTGTTTTTGCCTTCGATCCTTAATATATATATTTTTTCAAATATGAGTCTTGTCAAAAAATAATTTCCTTAAGCGATCCTATACCATTAATCAGAATGCGTTAAAACTTTAATGAGATGTTTCGAGAACGCCTGCAAAAGTTTTTAAATGATTCAAACCATTTTACGATATTTCGTTTTGAGCCAGGAACCCTCTAATCATTTTTTCTTCAAATATGAGCTATACAAATATCATTTCAAACAGGGCTAATGCATGGTTGGATAGAACCTTAATCAAATACAAAATCCTACATTCAATTTTGAGTGTGACATAATAAGTATGTTTTGGAAGTAAAACATCCATGATCCGTTTGTGGTCAAGGGCCAAAAATTAATTTTCCTCTTTTATTTTAAATATATACTTTTAATGTCCGCATGCGTTTCTAAACCATTCATCCGATTACGATACAACTTTAGTGAATTGATATGCCCCCGCCCGCATAGGATTCTTAATTAATACAAACATGTGCACTTCTATACCATTTATCCGAATGCAATAAAACATTAGAGAGACAATTTGTTTACGACCGAAATGGTTTTTGAATGATTACAAACATTTTAATATGTTTAGTTTTGAGCAAGAGTCCCTATTTCCGTTTTCTCTGATATGAGTTTTATATGAACATATTTTTAAAATAGAACTAATGCATCCTTGGATGCAATTTGTGTCAAATAAAAATAGCGACATTTCAATTTGTGTCAAATACAAATAGCGACATTTCAATTTGTGTCAAATAAAAATAGCGACATTTCAATTTGTGTCAAATACAAATAGCGACATTTCAATTTGTGTCAAATACAAATAGCGACATTTTAATTTGTGTCACATACAAATTGCGACATTTCAATTTGTGTCAAATACGAATAGCGAAATTTTAATTTGTGTCAAATACAAATAGCGACATTTTAATTGGTGTCAAATACAAATATCGACATTTTAATTTGTGTCAAATACAAATAGCGACATTTAAATTTGTGTCAAATACAAATAGTATCATTTCAATTTGTGTGTGACATAATAAGTAGACTTATGAATTAAAATAACCATTTTACAATATTCCGTTTGGTTTCGGGGCCCATTTTCTTTTTTAATATATGAGCAATAAAAATATAATTTTAAACAGACATAATGCATGAGTGGATCGAATTTAATCAAATAGAAAGAGCGCTTCTTCCATTTGTGTGTGACATAATTTATTGGGTTGAAATTTATTCGAGTACGCTCCAGACGGTAAAACAAGAAACAAAATTAATAGTGTGAATATAAAAAGTACTTTCATTAATAATTGAAACAAAACAAACACTTTATTTCTTTGAGTGGCATCGCAACGCATGTCGGGATTTTGCTAGAATTTATATATATATATATATATATATATATAATAAGAAACATTCAAAGTAAAAAATGTTCCTTCTTTTTTCGCAATATATTAAACATTAATTTAGTGTTAGTAACTCAAGTTGAATAACAAACTATAAATTCTATTGTTTAGAAATAAAAAAAGTATGTACAACTTTGTGACATCCACTTAATAAACTCATATTTACTGCTTTTGGGAAAAATATAATAAATCACTGTCAAAATTTCATAAGGTAATATTATTGAATTTTATCTTGTATATTAATTAAAATATATCACTCAAGCATAATATGAAATAAATGAGCATATATCTCTTTTTAACATTGTATTTTTTTAGCTTTAAAAATTATATTTATGATTTAAATAACTCTAATAAATTCAATTTCATTTGATACTTATGGGATGTTGATTGTACTCTGAAAGAAAATCAATGATGGAAATTAAAGTATAGCCCATGTTTATCTCCAATGTCATGATAAGGAAACATTGATCCAGTTTTAAAACATAAGGCCATTATTATATTGTTACAACATAAAATTAACTTTTTTTAACATAATATGAATATATATTTTACAAAATAACTGTGACTATTTGAATCTAAACCATTATAATTTTTTTACATCGTAACTGTAAGCATTTTAAACATACTATATATTTGTTACAATAAAACTGTAATTATTTTAACATAATGTCCTTATATCTTTCTGATAAATAACTTTAACTATTTTAACATAATATCATTGTAAATGTGTTACAACATAGCTGTAACTATGTTAACCTACTTAATAAAGTTTTATTAGTAGTTACAAGTTTGTGTTCTCTCTTTGTTATACAGACACATAAAAAATTTGTCTGAATATATGATGTTTACACCTTAACAGGTGTGTGTATCAGAATAATAAAAAGAAAAGAGATCAAGATAGGTTGTGAGAGAGAGGGAGAAAATGTGAGTGAAGTTGAGATAAGGATATGACGATACACGGAAGAAAGAGATTTAAAATTTAAAAAGACAATCAGTTGGGGGGGGGGAGAAAATATTGAGTGTGTGAAATAGGGAAGAGGTGATAGATAAATATATATAGAAAAGAGAGATAATGAGACACAGAAACAAGAGAGGTGAGAGTTTGAAAGAAAGATAGAAATAACGAGTCATGAGTGGTAAAAAGAAAATAGAGGTAAAATGAGATAGATAAAGTGAAGGAGAGTCAAGCAACATATAAGGAGAGGTACAGAGAAATTGAGTTAAAATAACTAAACAATTTAAAGAACTCTTCCTTTCATCATTTTAGAAACAATAACAGGTTGTCATTTTGATAAAAATTCCTTGTAAGTTAGATAATTGTTTAGTTTATTGTTATGAGCCTAAATGGCCATGATGAAATTATTTATTAAACTACCCTGAGGAACAGTACAAAATAAATAATCATTTTAGTAAAACTTTGTGTTTGATTTAGATATGATGGGATGATTGAGTATAATTTTTTGTTTGATTTAGATATGATGGGATGATTGAGTATAACTTTTTAATTGATTTAGATATGATGGAATGATTGAGTATAACTTTTTGTTTGATTTAGATATGATGGGATGATAAAGTATAACTTTTTAATTGATTTAGATATGATGGGATGATTGAGTATAACTTTTCGTTTGATTTAGATATGATGGGATGATTGAGTGTAACTTTTTGTTTGATTTAGATATGATGGGATGATTAAGTATAACTTTTTGTTTGATTTAGATATGATGGGATGATTGAGTATAACTTTTTGTTTGATTTAGATATGATGGGATGATTGAGTATACCTTTTTGTTTGATTTAGATATGATGGGATGATTAAGTCGTTAAGAACTGTTTAAAATATAAAGTCAGCTTAATGTCAAAACATAATCTCGATACTGCTGGCTTTTGGACATGGGACTTTCTTCCTGCCGTCATGGTCTTGGGCATGTGCACTTCTTCCTGCCGTCATTGACTTCGGCATGTGCACTTCTTCCTGAGTCCATGGGTTTGGACATGAACCCTTCTTTCACGAAGCCATTGTCAAACATTTTCATTCTCCCATATTAGAGATTAATTTTTTTTAAATTAAAAAAAACTAAGGTTGTCTTAGTTTTTTTTGTCTTTATTAATAACATAAAAGTATGGCCTAATAATATAATAACACTTGTACAAATTTGGCATCATTTTTCGTTTAAATAATTTATGTAACGGCTTATTTTAACATCGATTAATTGAAATTGCGATTCTAAGTAAATTACATTTGTTAATATAAATTCAAAACAAATGTGTGTCTCTGTCAAATGAATTATTAATATTATACAATGTGCATATACACTTTGTTACAAAAATATCTTTTTATGTATATAGTAAAAATAACTTAGTTCACATTGTTCACTACTGTTGTGAAACAATCAAAGGTTACATAGTCGCACTTGCTTGATGTTGTATGTTTTATAAGTGATATTTTCACAATCTATTTCATTTAGGCAGAGTAAAAATGAAAACCTCAACTAGCAAAGCTCCTAGGAATGAACAATTCAAGAATGATAACTGTAAAAAAAAAATCCCTGAATTAACATATCAATTTGTCTCCCTTTAAATTAATTGGTAAATCTCGTGTTGAAAAAAACAACAAACACATTCTGGAATTTTCCGATTGATAAAAAATGAAAATAAACAAAAACAATGTGGGATACATAAATATTAAGTTATTATATTGTATTTTTCAAAATCATTTGTTTAGTGCAGGGGTATCCAAAATATCAGCCCGAGGTCAGCATTAACTATCAAACAGCATTTTGGGGGGCCGACTACACACTCGAGGTCCAAAAAAAAAAGCATTGAAGACATAGATGTTATTTTTAATTATCTATGTATTTTATTTAGTTCTTATTTAATAACACATTGATATACGACACATGAACACATGTATTAATGGGAAAGGTGAAATTGTTTCTTGGATACCAAAATAGCAGGGATTAGCAGACATTTCTGAATTTAGATTTGATGTCTCTAAAATCAACAGTTTGTGAGATTATCCTGGGACACATTTATTTTCGAATTGTTCTTCACGTATTTAGTTCTTAAAAATGTTTGTTCACAATGGCATGTTGTCCCAAAGATTGAAAGGTACATATATTCAAATGTTTTGAAATTAGGAAAGTCTTCCTTGGGTGAAAACTAGATAAAAACCCACACGCCCTTCTTTTAAGTTGTTCCTAAGGAGTCTTTTGCTTGCAACTCAATGACCTCCAAGTGCAATTCATGTGTGCGACTGTCCACATCTGTTTCAAATGGGTTTTGAAAAAGTCGTATTTCTTCTGCCTTTAAATCCAAGTCAGAAAACCGCTGCTGACACTGCAGCTTGAGGTCTTTGATAAACTCATATACAAATGACGTGGGGAACTCTGATGTTGCTTCAAGCCATGAAAACATTGCACTGTTGAAAGTGTGTCAAGTTGTTAGCCTGTACTTGTTCCAAAAAACAAACCAAAACAAGAAGACTTTGGATCTGAAGACCTTTAGGTGGGTGTAGAGATAAGAAACTAGATTTTCCTCTCTTTGTAGTTTTAGGTTCAGAAAATTTAAATGACTAGTTATGTCTGCAGCAAAGGCCAGTTTCCATACCCACTCTTCATCAGACACTAATGGATGTGGCTTGCCTTTACTTTCCAGGAAGTCCCCTAACTCCTTTATTAACTTAAATAATCTGCTCAGAACTTTCTCATAACTTGGCCATCTTATTGCTGTGTAATATGGTAAATTGTGCCATTTTATGTCTGCATCTTTAAACAGGTCTCTAAACTGTCTATGGTTGAGCCCATGTGTACTTATTAAAGAAACCCAATTTACCGCTTGATTCAGTACGCTGCTAATGTCCAATATATTTAGTACACAGATATTTATGTTGAATAATACAGTGCAGAAACCTTGGTCGCAGAATTTTTCTCATTACACATCTGCTTCACTTGTCCCACCAAGTCTTTCTTCATGCCACTAATGTTCCATCCTCCGTCAAGAGTCAGGCCACTGAGTTTAGTCCAGTCCAAATTATAAAGAGCAAATGTTTTTATCAACTCATTCAATATATCCTCACAAGTAACAGTGTCGTACATGCTATGCAGAGAAACCAGCTCTTGTGTTCTGTTCATGTCCTCATTCAAACTTCTAACAAACACAAGCAGTTGATAGGTTGAACGGCTGTCCAGCAATTCATTCATAGCAATTAAAAATTGGCGACATTTGCTTTCATTTGTCTCTGTTTGATTCACTATGTTTTCACCCATGTCTGGAATACGGTGGGCCAAGCTCCGCCATTAGATGGCATTATACCATCTCATTGACTTTGAACATGAGAGAAAGTAGAAAAACTAAGCAGCGTATAAGGTTTTAAAATGTAATGATCGGTTAGATGACATAACGCACTACTGCGTGCATCTATTTTAATAAAGTAAAAACATAACTTCCACGTAAGCGACGTCTGATCTTGGCAGGATACTAGTAAATTTCCGTAATATTTCTGTTGACGAAAATTCCTCCGCTGGCCGCATGCGGCCCACGGGCCTATGTTTAGAGACTCCTTATCTAGACCAAAAGATGGCATTTAATTCATTTCATAAAAGTTGGCCCAGTACAAAATATGCCATTTAATTCATCACATTAAAGTTGGCCTGGTCAAAAGTATAACATTCATTTTATAATATAAAAGTTATTGCAGTCCAAATTATGAAATTTAATTCATCATATAAATGTTAAACAAGAGCAAAAATGAAGTTTAATTCATCATATACATTTTGGCCCAGAACAAAATAAAACATTTTTTTCAAAACATTGTAGTTAATATAATACAAATTTGCCCCGTGCATAATATGAAATTTAAATCATCACTTAAAAGTTGTCTCTTTCTAGTTTCCTCATAACTCAAACTAAACATCCTTCACTTGAAGAACTTTTTGAAGAAGGATGTTTTTGTAAAGTTAAACACATTTTTGATCTCCGCCTGTACATCACAAGTACTTAGGATCAGGCCGTTTGGGACGAATTGTTTCCACCAGTCAGCGAGCAATGGAATAGAAAACTATTCTTTTGTTCCCCAATCTGTAGGAATTTACCGGCATGCTTCCTCTGAAATCACTCATCTTCATGAGAAGTAATAAGTCCCCGATTTGGCTAAGATAACTCACTGAATGGCTGTTTGAAATAATTTATTATAAATGTCTTGTGTTCAAATTGTTTAATTTATGTGCTGAAAATATATAATGCAATCAAAAAACATTTCCATTTTTTTGGATCAATAAAATAATCTTTCTTATCTTATCTAATTTTATAATAGTATTTAAGGGATTTTAAAGCTTTAAATCGATCTTTAAGTTTACACAATTTAACTGAAAGAAATATTTATCTAAAGTCAATTTATATATTTATAGATACAATGTACTTTGATACAATAATTGTATATTTTTAGTTTAAAGGCACCGTTAAACGTCAAGTTAAATGAAGTGTTAAAATAATTGCCTAAAAGTTTGCCCTTTCATAATCATTTATATTGAAGTAATATTATTTATAATTCTAAATAAGTTTATGTAACTCACAGTTCAAAGGCATAATAATAATTATGTACCCTAATGCGCTAACCTGATGAGTTTGAGAATAATTAATTGAAGAATATTGTTATTGTATGTATATATACAGTTAGAAAAACTGTTGAAAAAATAATTGAAAGGGATTATAATATTTTGTGTATAATAATGTAAAACAAATGTTAAACATTGTAGATTGTTACGTGAAATATCTTTAAAATCATAATTAAATGAACACACAAATTATGATAATTGGTTGAGGTCCCAGTTGAGGATGTGGTCAGTAATGCGCCACTTAATTGATCACTTCAAAAATGACATTTAATAAAATGAGATTAATACATAAACGTTTAAACATTGTTTATTTGTATGTGTCAAGGTCGGAACATAACCATGTGATGCATACATTTTTACTCCATCAAGAGTGTGGCAATAACCACATGGTGCATACATTTTTACTCTATCAAGAGTGGGACCATAACCACGTGATGCATACATTTTTACTCTATCAAGAGTGGGGCCGTAACCACGAAGTGCTCAAAATTGTAATATTATCTTGAATGGGGCCATAACCACGTGGTGCACACATTTTCTCTCTATCAATAGTTAGACCATAACCACGTGGTGCACACATTTTCCCTCTATCAAGAGTTAGACCATAACCACGTGTTGCACACATTTTCCCTCTATCAAGAGTTAGACCATAACATTGTGGTGCAAACATTTTTACTCTATCAAGAGTGGCACCATAACCACATGGTGCACACATTTTTACTCTATCAAGAGTTAGACCATAACCACGTGGTGCACACATGTTCTCTCTATCAAGAGCGGGACCATAACAAAGTTGTGCATACATTTTCTCTCTGTCAAGAGTGGCACCATAACCACGTGGTGCACACATTTTCTCTCTATCAAGAGTGGGACCATAACCACGTGGTGCAAACATTTCTGTCTATCAAGAGTGGGACCATAACCACGTGTTGCACACATTTTCTCTCTATCAAGAGTTGGACCATAACCACGTGGTGCACACATTTTCTCTCTATCAAGAGTGGGACCATAACCACGTGTTGCACACATTTTCTCTCTATCAATAGTGGGCCCATAACCACGTGGTGCACGCATTTTCTCTCTATCAAGAGTTGGACCATAACCACGATGTGGTTGATATTATTTTTTTTTTTAAATGTTTTTTGTGTTCAAATAGTTAATGAAACTAACGTAATATCATATTTTAAATTCTTAACTGTGAAAAAGAAATGTAGAGGATTTGAAAATGTTCAAGAAAAAAACTATTTACATGATTTTCTTCAAGTATTTATTTCTATGACAGTTGATTTTCAGATAACTAACAATTTTATAAAATATTGTTTGTCTTGGTATATACATTTGGTTTGTATCAGAAATATAGATTGACGTCTGCGCACACAATTCCAAAGGCTTAGTATAGTTTTTATACATTTTCAGTACAACTAGTTTTTCTGAGTGCAGCCTTCAAATTGCAGTACAACACGTCTGTCTAAGTGATAGCTTTACAGTGTAGCACACCTCGATTGTCTGTGTGCTATGTTAAAAATTAAGTACATCTAGTCTGTGTAACATATATGTTCAAAGTGCAATATACTTATAGTAGTTTTTTTTAAAATCATTATAAAACTTGTTTAATACGTTATTAATCTTTCAGTCATATATAAAAATACTGTCGAAAAACAACGATAACTAGGTTTTGTTTTTCATTGTACATTTCTATCTTCTTAACAGAGTAAAGTTTTTGTAGAGAAGCTACGGAAGGAAAAAAAAATATTCATATTATTCTCTACAGTTGATTTGTTTAAATTTATGATTTTTTTTTCTTTAAATATGTAATTTTTATCATATCATTAAATTTTAATCAAGAAGCCACCGTCACTCAAATATGTTTTTTTTTAAATATGTAAACTATAATTTTATGACTGTCACATTAATGTAATGTAATAACAAAATAATTCACTGAATATATGCATGTATTTACATGTATTTTCAAATAAAAAAACAAAAACACGAATGTATACTATGTAACACAGAAGGAAAAACTAACACTAAATTATGCTGTGTTTCAAAAAAAAAATGTTTTAAAAATCCATTCATCTGTGTAGCATCTATTCAATCTACTAAAATTCATGGCTTTTGAAAAGATGCATCAATAATTTAAATTTTATAATATCACACAATTATTGTTTTTTTCTTTTATATTTTATTTTAAATAGATTAATCCAATATAAGATGAAAGAAATGAACACACATCACTTGAACACGTATATTGTTTACTATCAAATTATATTTATGATTGAAATCACTGTAATAAAATAATGATCATTTGATAATTATGATATTTTGATTGCAATATTTAACAAATTCAAAATTTTAAATTCAAACGTAACCATCAATTATTTCCACTGCCATGATAAAGAAACTTTGCTCTAGTTTTAAAACATATTTTTATTAAAGCTTTGTTACAACAAAACTTTAAATATTTTAACATAACAGTTTGTTTTTTTACATCACAACTGTAACAATTTGAACATAATTTTATTATAATTTTGTTACAACATAAACGTTCTAACATAATGTCATTTTTATTTTGTTTCAACATAACTGTAAATGTTTAACATAATGTCTCTATAACTTTGTTACCACATAACTGTAATTATTTGAACATAACGTCATTATAATATTTTTACAACATAATTGTTACTAATTGAACATAATGTCATTACAACTTTTACAGCATAACGGTAACTATTTTAAGATAATGTCATTATAACGTTGTTACTACATAACTGTAACTTGTTTAATCTAGTAAATAACATTATATTAGTAGCTTCAAGTTTATGTTATTCTCTCCTTGTGAAATAGACAAATCAATAATATTAACTTAATATATGACTTTACGAATGTCTAGATTTTTGAGTCACAGATTGGGAAAAGCGAAAGAGAGGTAGAGATGGTTTTAAAATTAAAGAGATGAAAGAGTAGGTGTGAGAGAGATAGGACGAGAATGAGAAATAAAATAAAAAAGATTCAAAGATAGAGAAGATGAAAACATCGAAATGTGAGAGAGTAGATGATAGAAGTAAGAAATAGTAAATATAAAAGAAGCAGTGATATAGAAAGAGGAAGATACAAGAGAGGCGAGTAAGAGGGATATAAATTAAAAAAAGCAAGGTCGTGAGCGAAGAAGCAAACCTGTATTTTTGAGTCATTTACAGGTATATCAGGGGCTGGTTATAACGAACTTTTAGGTCATGTATCCTACGCTTCATTTAGTTACAAATAACATCATCTAGATACAAAGGACTCTTTAGGTCATGTATCCTACGCTTCATTTAGTTACAAATAACATCATCTAGATACAAAGGACTCTTTTATGAAGTTATACCTTTTCGCCAATACAAGATATCGAGCCAGTTCATATCCATTGAAATGATATTAAACTACTTAAAGTTTACCAAATTTAAGTCATAGAAATTAAATTATATATATATATATATATATATATATATATTTATATTTTAAAAAATGTAGTTATTTTTTTAATACTATGATATCTTTAATAAATATAATTTAATGCATTTTTATAGGCAAAATTATTAATTTTTTGTAAAAATATACCAAAAAAAAAAAAAAAAATATATTAATTGTTTGTAAAAATGTACCAAAAAAAAAAAAAAAATATTCATTTTATGCAGCAGGAAATGTCGACATCAAGCCATCGAGCCAGAGTAATTTATGCCCTCCGATATGAACCCCGACCCCCAACCCTCTAGCCCGAAAAGTGCATTACCTATCTCTTCCAGCATGGACAGCCATCGCCGGAACCTTCATTCCATCTACAATGTGATCCGGTAAGTCAGTTGTGGTCAGTTGGTGGAGGTCAGTTGGTGGTGTTGTTTTCATAACACTAACGATCAACTTTCCCGAGGGTCGGGTTGGTGTATTTACATTCTAATATCTGCACCTACCCATCCAAGGGAAGCGTCGAACGGCTTCTAATAAGTTTTTTCTACTATGAGTGTCTTGTAAATAGTGCGCACAATAGCTGAGATTGCTAATAAATAGCCTCATCAGAGTTTGTGTGGATAGAATTATTGGAATGTGGATGCCACTACCCAGTCGTGCCTCATATCCGTCATCTGCAGGATAGCAATAAGGATCCCTACCCGATATTTACCATTATGTCACTGGAGACTTTACAACAGATGACAAATGTCACAGTACACACCGTTTGTGTAAAAACATTCGGCAGATACCAAGCGTGACATTAGCTTGTTCATGCAGGATCCCGTAATTTTGATATGATCCCACTAATAATTATAATACACCAATCTAATCAGTTGCTTAATATCTTCATAATTATAAGTTTAGAGAGTAGTTAAATTGCTATGTCCATTGTGTATTTTAAATAAAACAAAATAGTTCCTTAAATTTCTGTCTCTGCATTTAAAGGATTAAAAAAAAAAAAATTAATTAAAAAAATGGCAAAATGTTGTAACTTTTTTTTTTTTATTTCTGTCTCTGCATTTAAAGGATTAAAAAAAAAAAAATTAATTAAAAAAATGGCAAAATGTTGTAACTTTTTTTTTTTTTCAATTTATTTGTTCGATCGTCAAGTTAACATCTTTGCAATAGTTTGTGTTACTGTTTTGTTTTACTAATTGGTAATTAGTTTGCCAAAAATACTTAACTATATTTAGTTTTTGGAACAAAGTGAACTTGGCGATTTGTAATCAGGATGGAGGTTTGATCATCTATTTCAGTAGTTCCCAAAACGTTTTAGTTTAGCTGACCATTGAACAAGATTGTAAATTTTACCAGGGACCGGTGCATAACTTATGTTTATACTTTTATTTCTATTTTACAAAAAGATTTATGTTATAGGGACCGGCAGCGTTAGGCATGCGGACCGGTGAAGGTCCACTGACCGCCTTTTGGGGACCACTGGTCTATTTGACTGACTTAAGTTGACAAGAGAGCCAACTTTGAGAGATGTCTACACAAAAAAAGGGGAGTAAGATTGTAAATGATTTCGGGTTGAAATGTAATTATTATCTCCTTGTATATTAGTGTGGTAGCCAGGTTTTTAAATGAAAAAAAAAAGTTTCTAAACTTTGAAAATAGCATCTACTTTAAACAAATGACTAACACTATTTATGTTAACAACCACTAAAGACATAGTTATTCGTATAAATTATTTATCAATCGAATGTAATATTAAGCAATGGGAGCACTAACAGTGTTCTTATAATCTGCGTTTACTTTAAACTTATAGATCACTTTAAATGAATGAACACAATTTGATGGACGAAGCTGTGCAAGTATCAATTGTATCAAAATAAGACGTCTTCGGTTAAGATAATTTTGTTAATAATTGTTAACAATTTGTTCAAAATTTAAAAGCTTATTCTATGGACATCAATTTATTGGCCCTGACAAGATTGGGTGCGTGTAATGTATACAAAATGATAAAAACGTGGGCTTACTCATTTTTGTGATTAAATCAAATACAATTGTGTGCATAAACTTGTAATTCCTTGATCTTTCTGACATAATTGAATACTAAATTAAAATAAACAAAAACATGCAAGCAAAAAGCAAATGCAACATAGATATAACAAATACATTGATTTTTGAATGAGGCGATTAAGTAAAAATAAACCAATAACAAAGGACGTTAAACAAAATCGTGTCTAAACGTAAATGATTTGCTATGAAGAACACTAGATTTATGGCTTTTATAAACAAATATATATTTATGTATATATATTCTAAAACTAATTGATCAATGCATAACTATGATTGTGTTCTGAGTTATCTAATGGAGTTGTTTAAGACTTGGCTTAGGTTGCCAAGGTTCACATGTTTGTCAAGAGGTCTAGGATTAAATCAGGAAAACACAATGATGAAATGACGCATTGATAGTGTAACACTCTTCTACTCTGACATGGCGTGGGATGTTATTTCTTATGCTGTTATGTCAGTAGTAGTATGGTTACTTATGTTAACACTTCAGGATGCCGACTAAGTCGTCTTCGTTCTTTCACTTATGCTTCAGGCACGCAAAGAAGAATACTCAATTCTAGTTAAAACTCACAGTACTTTATTGAACACACTTTATATTGATAATATTAATAAATAATCCTTGCATGAATGTAATTTCACATATATATCTATAGTATTCCATCATTAAGAAAAACACGTCCTCATACTTCTACAACTCAGCTCAACTGTCTGTCTAATCTCACAGCTCTCACGCTACTGCTCTCTCTACTGCTCTGCGCTCAGCTCTCCTTATCTCAGTCAACTCATACTTTATTACCATCAAAGCGTGCAAAACAACCGCTCTGACAAAAACATAATTTTACTCTCCAAAAACGTGGAGTTCACATTTGTTCTCAAAAATACAATCCACATTGATTGTCTCTCCCCGTGGAAAAACCTGGTGAACACACTCACTGTCCACTCATGCTACCTCTCTGTTTACATGTGAAAACATAGTCCGTTACATGCCCCACCCATCTGAAAAAATTTTGTGCAACAAAATTTTTGGCATTATATGTTGAAATAATGATAATGTCTCTTAGAAAATTTCAATGCCACATCTAACAATCAAATCAGTGTAACAACATTAACATTTCATCATTATGAAATACAGAGTCTTTTACTGTTAATATCACACTTAATAGTGAATAATTTACCCTGGCAAAAAATTAAAAAATCACCAATGACAACCTCTTAAAATCTTTATGTATGATAATGTGAAGTGACATTAACATCTTAATGAATAATAAACACTGCAAAATGAATGTAACAATCTTAAATTTTGCATTAGAAAATTTACAATCGGTTAAAATCTGATATTCATTTACAAAAATTGATATGTACAAGTGTCTTATCAAAAAACTGAGTGAACGTATGTGTGTATATTCATTTAGAATGTCTGACTAATGTGTCTTAAGTCAGTGTCTTTGTCATTGTCTGCATGTTCAATGTGTCTGGAAAGGAAATCAGCTACTGTATTGTCTTTTCCTTTTATTGTCCTTATCTCATACTGATAATCTAATAGTATCAACGACCATCTGTTTATTTTACTATTCGCTATTTTCTTTCTATTTAGTGCCATTAATGGCTTGTGATCAGTCAATAATGTAAATTTTCTGCCTAATAGATATTTCTGTAGTTTGGTAAGTGCCCACACAATTGCTAAGCATTCTTTTTCAATGGTTGAGTAGTTAATTTCAGTTCTGCTTAATGCTCTACTTAAATAGGTAATTGGTCTTAATTTATGATTGTATTCTTGCATAAGGCAAGCTCCTAATCCAATGTTGGAGGCGTCTGTAACTAGAGTGAAAGACTGTTTAAAATTGGGTGATAACAATATGTTGTCACTTTGGAAAATTTCTTTGATTGTTCTCAGTGTATTTTCGCATTCATCCGTCCATACTATTTGTTTTTTGCTATCTTTATTTATTAGTTTCCTTAAGGGTAGTGTAACATCAGAAAATTTTGGAACAAAAGTGCTGTAAAAATTGCACAAACCTAAAATGGCTTTTACTTCTTTCTGAGTGTGTGGTGTTTTTATATTTAGTATTTTTCCTATGTTGTGTTCTGTGGGCTGAATTGTGTTTTTACCGACTTTAAATACTAAAAATTCAATATCCTCTTGTGCAAACTTTAATTTGTTTGGTGCTATTGTAACTCCATGTGCTCTTAATTTGTTTAGTACTGTTTTTATAGTCTCTAAATGTGTCTTCATATCCTTAGTGTGAATACAGATGTCATCGACAAAATGTACGACATTTGGTATGCCTTCTAGCATGATTCGCATGAATCGAGAAAATGTTGCGGTGGAATTAACTAGACCAAATGGCATTACTGTCCATTCGAACAAGCCTTCCTCTGTGGCAAATGCTGTCAAAGGCATGGAATCCGGATGCATGCCTATTTGCCAGAATCCTCTGTTTAAATCTAAGTGAGTGAATAATGTGGAGGAACCTATTTCTTCCAGTAGTTCTCTGGTGTCCCTCATGGGCTCTGCATCTAATTGTGTGATTTTATTTAACTCCCTATAGTCACAACATATACGGCACTGGCCATTTTTCTTTTTTACTACTACCATGGGTGATGCTATTGGTGAATCTGATCTTTTAATCTTGTTGGTCTGTATTAAATGATTTAGTTCTTTCTTTACTTCTTCCCTAAATGCATATGGAATTGGATAGATTTTGTTAGTCCACATGTAGGACTTTCAATTCACCCTTCATGTGAATTACATAATCAACTAAATTTAACTTGTCATGAATTGTAAACGGACCCTGCCAAATCTTTTGTCCATTATTGTTTGGCAACCATACCAAAACTTTATCATGTACTTTAAGATCTCTGAGGTATCTATGTGTATTCTTTATATGTCTTTGTCTTTTAGACTCCCTATCAGTGTTTTCTTTAGCATTTTCTATGCCATACGTTATCCTTTCTCTGATTTTTGTAATTATGTCAAAGGTGTCTTGTTGTGTGCCTTTCTGGCCTAAAATGTTTTCTTTAAAAAGAGTTAACGGTCCCTTTGGATTGGCCCCAAACATTAGCTCAAATGAAGAGTACCCAGTGGTGTCTTGTATACTCTCTCTATAAGCGAATAAGACCATGGGTATATATAGGTGCCATTCTCTAGGGTGGTCTATTGTTGTTTTATTTAACATTGTTTTTAGTGTTTTGTTCCATCGTTCTACCATACCATTAGCCTGTGGTCTATATATTGTGGAATGTACTTGTATTATACCTAGCATTTTTGTAACTGCATTGGTTAAGTTGGAAGTAAACTGTGTTCCATTATCTGACAATATTTTATCAGGGAACCCATGTCTTGTAAATACATCTAATAATGCCATGCAAATTGTTTCTGAATTAATGTTTTTGAGGGGAATTGCCTCTGGCCATCTGGATGCCATATCAATCATGGTTAAAATAAATTTGTGTCCCTTATTTGATGGTGGATTAAGAGGACCAATGATATCTATAGCTACCTTCTCAAAGTTTCTACCTATTTTGTCTGTGGGTTGTATGGGTGCTCTGTGTTTACTGTGTATTGGGTTTTTTGTCAGACATGGTATGCATTTGTTTATGTGTTTCTTTATGTCCTTGTGTATGCCTGGCCAATAAAAATTCTGTGTGACCCTTTCTAATGTTTTTTTTATACCCATGTGTCCAGCCAAAGGACTGTCATGTGCATGGTTGAGTATTTTGTTTCTGAGTATTAATGGTACTATTATTTGAGATTTTTTGATTTCACCTTTCTCAAAATTTCTGATTAGAATATTATGTTTTATTGTGTAATTATGTCCTCTATAAATTGTGTTATTGTCCTTAATTTTGTTTCTAATGTCCTGAATTTGCCTATCTTCTGTCTGCATTCTAATTATGTCTTCTCTAGATATTTGTTTTGGAATGTCTAATTTTTCTTCTATTTCGGGCTGTGTCTGACTAGTTTTATGTTGTTGTCTTGTTATTGCACTTATATATTCTTTGGTTAAATTTTTTGATTCAATCCAATTTAAGAATAGTTCTTGGGAATTATCTGGAATTTCTTTAATATTTCCAATTATTAACTGACATACTGGGTTGTCCATAAGTACTGCCGTTACCTTTCCTGTCAACCATGGACAGTCTATGTCCACTACTGCTTTATAACATTCAACTTTTGTGTTATTTGCTAACATGACTGTGGTTTTTTCAGATATATGGTCTTTAGGGTCAATCAATTTTTTGTCAACTACTATTGTTGTACAACCTGTGTCTCTTAGACACTGAACAAGTTGGTTGTTTACATAAGAAGGAAAAAATTGTAAACTTCCTTCACTGTGACATGCGCTAGCTAAAGTTTCATGTGGTTTGGTGTTTTGTCTACTGTTAGTCTGATTGGAATTATATCTTTGATTTTTATATGGTTGTCTACTCCTATTTGCACTGTTGTATCTAATTGGACTACTGTTGGGTGATGTTCTCTGATAGTATTGTTGTGAATGTCCTAAATCTCTATGTAATTTCCTACACTCATATTTTTTGTGACCTGGAATGCCACAGTAGAAACATTTGTTGTTGTTTGAATAATTAGTATATGGTGTCTGGTAATTGTTTTGATGACTTTTCTGAAATTTATTGTTTTGCCATCTGGCAGGTAGGCTATGGTATCTTCTGTTTTGATATGTGTTTTGTTTTTGACTGTCCCTATCACTGGGTGTGTTTCTAATAGAGGCTAGTGTGCTGTTTCTATTGTCTAGCTCTTCATTGGGGTGAGCATCTTTAAATGTTGTGATTGAGTCAACTAACTCACGCTCATTTTTAATCTTTCTCTCTTTAAGGAATGAAAATAAAGAGACTGATGCATTTCTTAATATTTTGTCTATGATAAACATATCCAGTAATGCTTTTGGATCATTTAGGTCAATTTCAGTTAATTCAAGCCATTTGACAAGATTGTCTCTAATATTGAATATGGTGGTGTTAGGATCTACTTCTCTCTCTAGTCTTATGTTGTGGAAATTTTTTCTATAAATGTCTTCTGTGTTTCCATAGAACTTTAACAAAACTTTCTTTATATATGTATAATTATTCTTTTGTTCTTCACTAAGTGAATTGATAATGCTTAGGCTTTTCCCTGATAATCTGCTCAATAAAATATTAGCCCAAGTCTCTTCTCTATAATTGTAAGACTGACATATGCCTTCAAATTGTGACAGATAACTAATAATTTCTTCTTTATGTTCATTAAATTCTCTAAATTTAGGTTTATATGTGCTATTGGTTTCTCTATTGCTTGTTGATGGTGTATGCTGTCCTGATTCTATTCTAGCTCTTTCTAGTTTTATTTCTTCCTCTCTTAATTTCATATCCTGTTCTTTTAATTTCATATCCTGTTCTTTTAATTTAAGTTCTTCTATTTCTTTTTGTCCTTTTAATTTCATTTCTTCTATTTGTTTAAGATCGTTTCTCTCTAACATTCTAGCTTCTCGGTCTTTGTCTTTGTCTTGTCGGTCTTTGTCTTCTTTCTGTCTGTCTCGTATTTTGTCCATTTCTCGAGTTACGAAGTCAGTTAATTTCTCCTGCTTCAAACCAAGCTTCTCACCTACTTCTAATAATTCCAAGTACTCTGCCATTTTTTATGTGTAATGTGAGTAACTAAAATTATATTGTTATGTATCAGTATATCAGTTATCTCCTTATTCTTTGGTTATCAATTAAAATAGTTTACGATATTTCATATATCTACATGTTAATGAATGTATACACAAATGCAAGTTGATACATGAATTATAAGTTATAAATAAGTGTAAGAAAAATTTAAAATAATTAAATTGTCTACTTCACAACATAAATACAGATATGTAGACGTTTACATGAATACAAATGAGACAACAAATACAAAAGTACTGTTTAGTTTATGGACCACAAGATAGTAGAAAATATGACAGTAGGTTGACAATATGTATAACAATGACAAGACAAATAGCACAAATATGACACGATCTACTAAAAAACAACAGTTATGACAATGTACAAACTAGACTTCACAGCTAACACAAAATTATCCTACAGTGTTATAAATAGGGCCAGAAGAAACCTTTACCGTTTTAATAAAAAAACTTCCCTAGGAAAGATAACACCGTGGATGTCCCTACAGTATACTCTAAAATTAAACTTATATTACACAGAAAAAGTAAAAAATTTACTTAATCTAATTAAGTATGATATAAGTAGATTTTTAAAGTCTTAAATTATATATAATACATAACACATAAATACATAAATACCAAGTGTTTAAAAGAAATCCGTAGTTGGTCACCTCTGCTCCTCTGTGACGCTATGATTTCTGTGTAATCGATAATCCTATGTAGTAGATGCTCCTTCTAGGTAGTAGATAATCCTATGTGGTAATGTACTTGGGTAAAATAATCCAATGAGAAAAGTTACACCACAAATTGCTGCAATACTCCAATGTAAGTACCTTGCGTAATAGTGTAATTGTGATAATCCAATAATTGAAAATTGTCTAATTTCTCTCCGGTTCTGTTGCACTGGTGAGTAATTGAAGAATTACTTGAAGAATTACTTGACTTGCATTGCGCACTATGCTATGTGCGGCTTATATAAAGTAAAGATTTTGCTGGGGAAATCTTACTTCCGCTGTCTTGATAAAACATCTCATCTGTAATGACATCAGACTTCTTTTGGTTTTGTGTGGATCATCTCTTTCGTTGACTAATAACTGTAAAATAGATTTCTTGCTGTTTCTTCCACGAGAATATTCACTCCTCTGTTATATAATTGAAGCAGTGTACCAGTTAGCTGTTTGAACTCTCAACTTTTGACTCCCGTGACTGACCTAAATTCAATCGTTGTCAGCTTGCTCTGTGTGTCGTGTACTCTTCTCAGACTTGACAAATACTCGGGCGTAATGACGTTCGATTCGAATGTTAAAATATATCATTGTTACTCAATGTTCATCGTTGTTCTGACACTTCTGACAATATTTGTAACGCATCGTCGTTACACCGCTTCTGACACCATTTGTAACACTCTTCTACTCTGACATGGCGTGGGATGTTATTTCTTATGCTGTTATGTCAGTAGTAGTATGGTTACTTATGTTAACACTTCAGGATGCCGACTAAGTCGTCTTCGTTCTTTCACTTATGCTTCAGGCACGCAAAGAAGAATACTCAATTCTAGTTAAAACTCACAGTACTTTATTGAACACACTTTATATTGATAATATTAATAAATAATCCTTGCATGAATGTAATTTCACATATATATCTATAGTATTCCATCATTAAGAAAAACACGTCCTCATACTTCTACAACTCAGCTCAACTGTCTGTCTAATCTCACAGCTCTCACGCTACTGCTCTCTCTACTGCTCTGCGCTCAGCTCTCCTTATCTCAGTCAACTCATACTTTATTACCATCAAAGCGTGCAAAACAACCGCTCTGACAAAAACATAATTTTACTCTCCAAAAACGTGGAGTTCACATTTGTTCTCAAAAATACAATCCACATTGATTGTCTCTCCCCGTGGAAAAACCTGGTGAACATCTCCAAAAACGTGGAGTTCACATTTGTTCTCAAAAATACAATCCACATTGATTGTCTCTCCCCGTGGAAAAACCTGGTGAACACACTCACTGTCCACTCATGCTACCTCTCTGTTTACATGTGAAAACATAGTCCGTTACAATAGTATTTTTTTTTTTTTATAAATGTGATTGTCACAGGAGCGTAACACGTGTGGACATGGAGTCTACATCCACTATACATTATTCTGTACTGTAAGGCGAATCATACACTAGTTCCCGCATGTTGTGGCATATTAAGTATACAACTATGATGAATCTAAAATGTATGTTAGTTAGAGTTGTGAAAATGTACGTATAACGATGTGCTATAAGTAATTGATATTCAGAACATAAAAACGCTTTTGTTTGACTAATAATCGTCCTCCGATTAAGGACAATTAAATTCTTCTGTAAGTGAATGAGTAGAAGTCAATATTATATTTCCCCACATAAACATCACACATTTACAATTTACAGAACACACGCTAGACTGTGACTCAACAAAAATATACAGCTCACTAAAACAAAATACGCACTTGATTTAAACTCAACACACACATATGTAACTCACTAACACAAAATACGCACTTGATTTCAACTCAACACACACATATATAACTCACTAACACAGAATACACGCTATTTCAAAGTCAGCACGCATATAAGGCTCTCTCACAAAACACATACAATAATCACACATACTAAACATAATATACACATACAGCAAACATCCAGCTCAAAACGTATACAAAAATCACTCACACATCTTGTAGGTGCCAAAAGGAAACAAATGTTTACATTTCAAAGTATTATTTAATAAATAAAATTAATCGGCATGTTTTAAAATAATGGTGAATTAAAATGCGGTAATGAAAAAATCTTAAGTCCCATCCCTCCTCGGTTGTACAGAGATATTTTGTATTTCCTTAATGTTTATCTTCCTTACCCCCAACCCCCCCCCCCCTTTTCTAGAAAAGTTTAAATAAATGTTGAATGTACGTTAACTGAGAAATGACCAGTTTTCTAATGACGAATGCTGATTAAAGTTGCAATACACTTTCTTTATTCCCTATTAAGATAATATTTTATATATGTTTTTATTTATAAATATTTACTCTAAATATCAAAGGAATCTTTTGAACAGCAAACCGGACGTATTACGTCATCAGAATTAAAGAAGGGATTTTCCCATTTCACAATCTAATGTCAAGGACGCACTTGCTCTCCCCTATAAAAGAACACATTGAGTCAAATTTTTGAAAACATTAACACATACAACAGACGGGACATAGAAGACTTTCATTTTAAACCCACCACATGACGTCAGTTTATTTAGATTGTGTTATTTACCTCACGGTTTATCATGGCGATATCATCATGAAACTTTTGATAAGGGAGGAAAATTGTACGAGTCTGTCTTTTCTGTTCACTCATAGTTTTTTTTTTATATTTAAAGCATGGTGCAAAAAGAAAAAAAAAAGAAAAAAATTGAAAAAAAGAAAGAAAGAAAATTCCCCAAAAGTTTAGTATAAATAGAAACGTTCCATAATTTTCTCCCGAGTTTACAAAGTATTTTCTTCTTTAAATCTAATAATTATTGGTGAAAGAATCACGTGAATAAAGAAACTGTTTAAAGATGGCAAGTTTGAATCTTATTTCCATTATTTTATGTTTGTTCATGATCACCATTTCTCATGGTAAGTGTATTACACAAATTTATGTTATTGATATGTTTCGTAATAGCTTGTGCGGTGTTTAAGTAATATCTCTCATCTTGAATTATTTTATAATAGTTTACGTAGCACCTAACTAATATCTCTGTTCTTTTGTTCATTGTTTTAGGCTATTTGTTCATATCTCCCTGCTATTGTTAGAATGATATCGTACTATACTTCAATTTTGTCAATTCCTATACTTAAAATCTTTCAAGATAGAAGCTAGTTTTATGAAAAAACATGCAATAATTTGTTACTAGCCAATAGACACGGCGTTGCCCGGAATTGCATGTCGATCCCATTTGTATCCCTATCCCATCGGTATTCCGATCCCAAAGGGGTTCCCGATTCATATGGATCCCAATTCCAATGGGTAACCGATTAAGTCGGTATTTCGATCACGGTGAAATCCCGAATCAATTTGGATCACGTTTGGTATGTCTTTTCCAAATGAGATCCCATAGCCCATTTGGGATTTCAACCCAATTGGGATCCGATTTCTATTAGGATCCCGATCCCAATTGGAATCTCATTTAAACCAAACAGCATTGTGATCCTCATTAGAATTCCGTTTGAAAAAGGGATCTCATTTGCATCCCAATACCATTGGGATCTCGACCCCTTTGGGATCCTGACCCAATTATGATCTCGATCCCGATGGACATCTCTTTTTAAAATGGTATCCCGACCGCATGTAAACAACTAATCCGTTTAGGATCCCGTTTTCAATTGGGATCTTATTTAAAATAAGGATTAATTTTAAATGTTTGGCTTTTCTCAGGTAGGATCCTGATTCCCGTTTGGATTTTCTTCTCTGATAGGATCAATAATTAAGTCATTCCTTCACTCGATAAGGACTTGTTACCAGATGGTATTCAATTTACTGATAGGATTAATAATTAATTCATTCCTTCACTCGATAAGGACTTGTTACCCGATGGGACCCGTTTTCCGATAGTATCCCATTATCCCGGGGAATACTGAACCCTTTTAGATCCCGGTCCAACCTGGATCCCGATACTAGTGGGATTCTAATTATTGTGTGCTTCCGATTCTATTTATATCCTGATCCCTGTGGGTGCTCGATCTAATTTGTATCCCGAATCCGGTTGGATGCCGATTACGGTGAGATGCTAAAACGAGTGCTATCAAGATCCTGGTTGATTTACGATTTCTATCAGATCCCGATAACTGTGTGTTAATGATTCAGTCGGGATCTTGTTTCCGGTGAATTCTGATACTATTGGGAGCCCATTTCCCGAATGATCCTGATCCCGGTACAAAAAGGGATCCCAGTGGGTTCCAGTTTCCCGATGGAGACCCCTCGTCCCGTTACTCCATGCAATCACGTGACCGATGGGTTCCATTTTACTCGTTCCCTTTTAGGATTCTGTTCCTCTTTTAGATTTTTGTTCCCGGTAATATTATAAGGGACCTGTTTAGAGAAAACCATCAGAAAAGTATAGAAATAAACAGAACTAGACTGACAGTTCAATGAATTTTAGATGCCAGTATATTGCCAGTAGAGCAATATAGAACATTCTGGAACCTTCTAGACTAAATTTAATATCCTCCCAAAAGTTACAGGTCAAATCAGAAAAAAGAAAAAAAAACACAAGATATTTAAAAAATTAATTTGTATCATAATAAAATAAAATTATTATAAAATTGTTAAACCTTTGTTTTTCTCCAATGGGATCACGATCTAGGAGATATCCCAATCGGATCATTTTTCCCGACTGGAATCCGTTTCCCGATGTGATTTCACTTTACGATGGCATTTCTGTATCCGACGGGATCGCGATTACTTTTGGATCCTGATCCCGTTCGTATCACTATCCCATCCATATCCCGAGCCCGTCTGTAGTTCGAAATTTTGAGATTTTAATGGTGATTGAATTTTGTTACTTGAAGGATCCCGATCATGTTGAAATCCCGATCATGTTGAAATCCCGATCATGTTGAAATCCCGATCATGTTGAAATCCCGATCATGTTGAAATCCCAATCATGTTAAAATTCCGATCATGTTGAAATCCCGATCTGGTGAATTTTCCAACCATTTGGTTCCCGCTTCCCGGTATGATCCAAAAAACCGCTTGGATCATAATCCGAATGTTATCCTGTTTTTTTCAAAGTGATCCTGATATCAATAGGATCCCATTCACAATGGAATCAAGATCCGGTGAAATATCGATCTTGGTGATTTCCCTATCCGGATGGGATCACGTGTCCTTGTGGGGTCCCACTCCCTGTGCGATTTTAATAACATTTGTAGCATGACCCCTGTATGTTTACGCTACACGTGGATCCATGATATTTGTGGCTATCCGATCTCGTCGGGATCCAATTTCTCGGTCTGATCCCGATTCCAGATGTACAATAATCCCACTTTGATCCCGTTTACTGGTGGTAACTCGATCCCACTGGGATCTCGATATCGTTGGATTTGCGATCCCGTAGGTTTTCCGATGCCAGTGATTTCCTGATGGCGGTTGGATACCGATCCCTTTGAGGGTCCCTTTCTCTGTGAATTCCAATTCCCCGGTGGGATTGTTTTCTCTGATTGTAGATTAAATTTAATGCATATGAAATACAATTTAATACACATTTAATACAAAGCTAGACCTATATCAATCAATTCACATAGAAACTATAGGGTTGTGTATGGCTATAATATTTATTTGGCTTATATAAAGAAAAAAGAAAAGGGGGCCTCAAGCCCCGGAGGAATGGATATTGTGAGTTCAGTACCTTTGAAATTTGAATAAGGATAATCAAATGTACGTGCACAAAGTTTGGTAAGCATCAATCTATTCATGTAGGAGTATTGAGCCTATTCATATTTATATAGTTTATATTAGAACAAAGGAAATGGGGCCCCTGGCCCCATTCGAATGATATTTGAAAGTTAAGGACTTTTCGGTAATTGAATACTGATAATCAAATGAATGTATGCTATGTTTGGTCAATATCAATCTATTCATGTAGCAGTATTTGTTGTTAATTTTATGTATATAACTCATATTTGTAAAAGGCGAATACGGGCCTCGGGCCACAAAGGAAGTGTTATCAAAAGTTTAAATCCCCTAATATTTTTTTTCTGGATAATGAGTGATATACCTGCCAATTTGGTCAAGATCCATCAATCTATTTAAATGTCTTTGAGGAACATACAAACCCACACATTCTTTTTATATGACTAGGCCTATATATTAAATGATATAAAAAGAGAATTTACCCGACTTTACTCGGATTTAATTTCTGAAAAAAAACAAAAAAAAGTCTTAAATCTTGATGTTGCAGTGTATGCCCCGTTATTCTATTACTACGGAAATCATGTTTGGCGCCCAAAGCGCGCGCGCGGTTTGACCTCGCCTAACACTAGATAGGAATGTTGACTCAGGTGTCTCTTTCACCCCGGTCCGGACGACCTGCTTAAAATTAGATTTTAATTATTACTCGGGTGTAGTCCCCAGATTTAGGCATTTTACTCCAGGAAATTGGTCAGTTTGCAAAACTTAGACCGACTTGGTTTCGGTGTGACGGAGAGGCACTCTCGTATGTCCGCGCACGATTTATAAAGGGGTCCACACTAAGTAGGAGGTCATTCGAGATTGGACTTAATCCCTTGAGTGTGTCATTGTTCAGTGCGGCCCATTGGAACGCTCTATATTGTCCTTTTTCTTCAATGTGGACTTTTTCTTAAGCATTTCTTAAGACTTTTACTTTGGACCTTTTTCGTCAAAGTGGATTTTTCCTGTAGAGTATTAATAAAGCTATAGTCTTCGAGACCTGCATTTCTTCATTTTTTATTAGTAACTTTCAGAGTCGGTCTTGGTACACCCAATCACCATCACCAACCATTACCCAAGATCACCACGCACTACTACATTGTTTTTGCGCTGCGAGCAGGGTTGTTAAAAGCTTGACACACATGCACACATACAACACAGTCCACTCACCAGTAGCAATCATCCTTTTTGAACACATACGTTAGCACTTCGCCACATTTATAAGCGCAGACGATTTTAAAAAAATATATCTATAAAGCAACATTTAACGAACATTTTCTCCAATCCCATGCCAGGTTATAATAATTATTGTCAACTTAAATGTGTGGTCCACCCCGTTTCAGCATATCAATAATCTTAAGATCGGTCTGCCTGCAATTGGTTTCTTGCAATGACGATGTTTGCTAATCATTCTGGTCAGTTTTTTCAAACATATTAATATGTTGTAGCGCCATTAAATGGCTGATTGAGATGACACAAACATTTTTTTTTGAATGTCCTTGTTCTGAATGTGGTTTGCAAGCAGCACGCCTTAAAATTCTCGGGTCGCAGTCACAGGTGATTATGTTTGTCTCGATAATTTGACACGGAGCGCAGGTTACACATTTGAACTCTAATGAGATGAGTGGATTTCAGTTATGAACTTTGGACAGAAAAATTAGTTTGCTTGAATTGAAGAGGCTTATAATAAACCTAGTACATGTCAATAATTGAATTAAAATTGTTATGTAAAGCGAAAACAAACTGTACCGTGTGTCAAAGGTATGAGAACCACTGTTGTTATATTTGATATGGGAAATATGTTTAGTTTACAGATTATGTGTGTTGTTGTGTCTATTGTGTGATATATCTGTGACGTATTAGGAAAGGGGGAAATGACGTTTTAGTTTTGCTGTTGATATCGTTGGATTGATGACCTTGTGGGATATTCACGGTGTGGTCTGTTTTGTGTGTTGAGGTCCTCGGGTGAATAAATTGTTAAGGAAGTACACTGATTTGCTTACGAATTCGATTGTTTGTACGGTAAACATAACTCCGTCATGGTGTGACAATGTATAATAAACTAACTTATAACTTGCAATAAGATATTCAGGGTTTGGTTCTTAGGTTTCAGCTACACTAGTCCATGTGAACAAGTGAGTGAATATAATATCCAACAAGTAAGCATCTGATATCAAAGCTTAGGTGAACACAAGACAGTAATTTCTACATCTTGACAGAGTGTGTAACGAATTTTTCCTTTCAACATTTAAAACTGTGGTTTAAGGAAAAACATATTTTAATGTTTATATCAATTATGATAATAATATGTAACGAAATATATTAGAAAATTATAAATTACAAAAACTTATAAATAAACATACTGCATAAGAATGAGCTTGGCTGACCGAAACGAAAAAGAACTGAACATATTTAAATCCTTCTTGATACTTAACATTTAATTGCGCAAAAATATTAATTCTAAGTTTTATTTTAGTAAAAGTTTAAGTACTATTTAAATAAATGACGTATACATTTAAAGTAACAACTAAGGAACCATCTTAAGCAATAATATGCGTTTGAGAAAAAATTTAATTCAAATAAAATATATTAAAAGAAGTTCACAGCAATCACATTTATCGGGAACACCCAAACATCAGTTGATTTTAGTGAGTTTTTAGTGCCTTGTTGATATTAATAAATAAAATCAAAGTAATTTTGTCTAAATAATGATGCAAATGACGTCATAGCGGGAATGGCCAAAACTCTTAAGATTACCGCGCATTACAAAACGGATAATGTATTTTCTACTTCTTAAAAGTAAAACTTATAAAATATAATTGTTTGCTTTTCAAATTGTTAAGAAAACCATAAATATTTTAGCATTGCATTTTTAACATATAATAAGGTTTTAATTGTTGTTTTTTTTAATTCCAAAGGTATACTTTAAAAAAATGTATAATGTAATAAAAACGTAACCTTTAAATATAATTCTGTTTAGAAAATGCCGTTTAAGTCAATCAGAGCCATGAAACATCATAGCCAAATAGCATTCACTAACCCAATTATAACTCATCCGAGCAATAACAAACCTTGTAAAGGGCAAACTATGTTTGTTTGGATATAGAAGGGACTGCAATCTGGTGGAATATTTTATTTAAATCTAAGCGGGAGGGTGTTCGTCATTCTGCATCAGGCAGCACAAGATACGACTACAAATAATGGCGTCAATTTATTAAAAAAAATGAACCTTCTTGGTCGCATACATATCGGGAATAGGAAGAATGACGTGTACATTCTTACGTGGATTTATATATGTGAAACTAGAGATGTTACTTTCTCTTTTTAAAGATACTTTGCGGGGAATCTTTTGCACCAGGCAGCACAAAATACGTCTCACAATAAAGAAATGGATTTGATTAATAATTACCCGTCTTGGGTGCATGTACATCGAAGGTAAAAAATAGGATGTGTGAAATATGAGGACAATATATTTAAATCACGTGGTATAAAATTTGTGAAAAATCGATAAGTTATATTCTCTTTTAACAGATAAACATGTGTTTACACATTAATAAATTTAATGTTTCTAACAAAAGTTAGTATTATTATATAAGTATATCCATGAATATCACAACCAAAGTATTTTACACAGTTGAAAATTTAAATTTGAGAAATAGAAATGAGTTATAATTTTTTTTCCAAAATTTTTTAATTTACTTCATGCTAAGACTCACAAATTCAAATTGATATCATTTTGAATGTAGGTTTATAAGTAAATGTTTACTTTTCAATGCCGGCTTGAGTAAATATAAAACCATAAATAATATATCCAAATAGAAAGTTACATTTTTAAAAGATATTTTTAAAAAATTAAAAAATAATAATAATAAATGTTTACTCAAAATGTCAGCAGAAAACTTTCCCACGCTTTTGAGAAAATACGTCTTAAATTTTAAAAAAAAGTGATTTAGCCTTTGTAGAAACTAATGTCAAGGACGAATTTCTTTCTGCCAAATCCAGATCAAATAATGTGTGTGGAGCATTGTGTTGATAATACTGAAACCTTGGCACCACAAGGGTCGTGACAAATAAACTCTTTGAAACCAAACCCAGAGAGGGTGTCAGTTAATTTAGATGTTGAAATCTAGGTCGTGGCTTAGCGTGGGAATACCATCATGACCCTGTGATTAGAAGTAAACATTGCACAATTGGTTTGATCTGTGGTCGTGGTTTAGTGTGGGAATATCATCATGACCCTGTGATTAGAAGTAAACATTGCACAATTGGTTTGATCTGTGGTCGTGGTTTAGTGTGGGAATATCATCATGACCCTGTGATTAGAAGTAAACATTGCACAATTGGTTTGATCTGTGGTCGTGGTTTAGTGTGGGAATATCATCATGACCCTGTGATTAGAAGTAAACATTGCACAATTGGTTTGATCTGTGGTCGTGGTTTAGTGTGGGAATATCATCATGACCCTGTGATTAGAAGTAAACATTGCACAATTGGTTTGATCTGTGGTCGTGGTTTAGTGTGGGAATATCATCATGACCCTGTGATTAGAAGTAAACATTGCACAATTGGTTTGATCTGTTTAGTTCGTTGTTTCGTGTATTTTATAAACGTACGGTGAAAGAAAAGAAAAATAAGCAACCTTTATTATAAATTGTTCCATATCAAAGTTCCATAATTTTCTCAACCTTTACAAAGTATTTTTTTCTATTAATCTAAAAATTCTGGATGACATAACTAAGTGAATACTGAAACGGATTAAGGATGAATAGTTTTAATCTCACTTCCATTGTCTTATGTTTATTCATGATCACAATTAGTCATGGTAAGTTTCTTATCAATAACTCTGTTGTTCTTGATTTATTTTATTGATATTTTTTTTTTTTAAGTTGAATAAGTATGTATTTTTTAGCTAAATATTAAATTTAGGAAATAAATTTCCTAGTAATAATAAGGAGTAATAATAAGCAACATATAAAAACCTTTATTAAACTTTTTTTTGTTTGCTAATCAAGTTAAAGTTAGTATCTATAAGATTTGATCCAATTTATTAAATTGCGTAATAGTGTTATAATTGTATACTTATTATTAAATGTAAAGTCCGTTGTTAAATAAATCTTTCCAAATCATTTAACATAAAAGGGAAAACATTCTCATATTGATTTGGAAAGTATTGTTGGTGGTGTTTGTTTTTTTGTGATGTAGAATATATGACTTGTAGTTTTTGTTATTTATGAATTTTATTAATTTATTTTTAAAACATGATTTCCAGTATCAAATAAAGTGCCCATGACAAAGCTTAAACAGAATCACAGTTTAAGCCTTTTGTATCACTTTAGCAATAATATACTGG
>CAXITT010000398.1:643817-665097 GCA_964033795.1 Lymnaea stagnalis | reverse complement strand
TTCGTTGTTTCGTGTATTTTATAAACGTACAGTGAAAGAAAAGAAAAATAAGCAACCTTTATTATAAATTGTTCCATATCAAAGTTCCATAATTTTCTCCACCTTTACAAAGTATTTTTTTCTATTAATCTAAAAATTCTGGATGACATAACTAAGTGAATACTGAAACGGATTAAGGATGAATAGTTTTAATCTCACTTCCATTGTCTTATGTTTATTCATGATCACAATTAGTCATGGTAAGTTTCTTATCAATAACTCTGTTGTTCTTGATTTATTTTATTGATATTTTTTTTTTTTTAAGTTGAATAAGTATGTATTTTTTAGCTAAATATTAAATTTAGGAAATAAATTTCCTAGTAATAATAAGGAGTAATAATAAGCAACATATAAAAACCTTTATTAAACTTTTTTTTGTTTGCTAATCAAGTTAAAGTTAGTATCTATAAGATTTGATCCAATTTATTAAATTGCGTAATAGTGTTATAATTGTATACTTATTATTAAATGTAAAGTCCGTTGTTAAATAAATCTTTCCAAATAATTTAACATAAAAGGGAAAACATTCTCATATTGATTTGGAAAGTAGTGTTGGTGGTGTTTGTTTTTTTGTGATGTAGAATATATGACTTGTAGTTTTTTGTTATTTAGGAATTTTATATAATTTATTTTTAAAACATGATTTCCAGTATCAAATAAAGTCCCCATGACAAAGCTTAAACAGAATCACAGTTTAAGCCTTTTGTATCACTTTAGCAATAATATACTGGCGCCCTGCCTTGTTTGAATGTTTTATGGTGTACATTCAATTTTGATAACATTTAATGTGTAATGTCTTTCTTAGACAGTCTTGATCCCATTTTCAGTATCAGAACATAATTGGAACAAAATCTGTAAAAACCTGTTATCAAATTTAAAGTATATTCTTAAATCAAGTCAATTTCAATACTTAATGTTTTTAAGCTCTATAATTAAAGCCTATCAAGTTATGTAATCAAACTTGGTCAATTCATAATACTTAAAGTCTGTCAACCTCTATACCTAACCCTTCCAATTCTTATACTTTAAGCCATCGAAGTTCTTTACTTAAAATATTTTAAAGTTTTAAACTTGTCAAGTTCCATACCTACAGCTTGTCAAGTTTTATACTTTAGTCAACAAAAGTACATACTTAAAGCCCGTCAACCTCTATACTTAGAGCCTGTCAAGTATTATGTTTAAATACTTGTTAAATATTTTAAACTCTTGTCAAGTGCTAAGCTTATGTTACAAAAAAAAAAAACGAGCAATTATTTGTTATAATCAAATTGACCCAACTTTTCTCGGGTTTTTATTCTCAACACTCTTAAATCATTTAAGCGAAGACAGATTCATACGCATATTAATTTAAAAAAACAACTAAATTGTCAACAATAACATACAAGAGTTATAATAATAATTGCAAATTTATATTTGTGGTCCATCTGATTTTAAACAATTTTTTGAAACCGAAATTCATGCCATTGTACTTAGTGCTTGCCATTTTACAGAGTGCCTTCCGTTGCACTTAATGCCTTCCATTGTCCTGAGTGTCTTCCATTGTACTTAATGCCTGCCGTTGCACTTAGTGCCTGTCATTGTACTTAGCGTCTGCCATTGTACTTAGTGCATGGCATTGTCCTGAGTGCCTGCCATTGTACTGAGTGTCTGCCATTTTACTGAGTGCCTGCAATTGTCCTGAGTGTCTTCCATTGTACTTAGTGCCTGCCGTTGCACTTAGTGCCTGCCATTGTACTTAGTGCCTGACATTGTACTTAGAGCCTGCCATTGTACTTAGTGCCTGACCTTGTACTTAGTGCCTGCCATTGTACTTAATGCCTGCATTGTACTAAGTGTCTGAGATTGTACACACTGCCTGCCATTGTACTTAGTGCCTGCCATTGTACTGAGAGTCTGCCATTGTACTTAGCCCCTTCCATTGTACTTAGTGTCGGTCATTGTCCTGAGTGCCTGCCATTGTACTTAGTGCCTGCTATTAAACTGAGTGCATGTCATTGTACTTAGTGCCTGCCATTGTACTGAGTGCCTGCCATTGTACTTTCTGCCTGCCGTTGTACTGAGCGCCTGCCATTGTATTGAGTGCCTGTCATTGTACTAAATAACTGTCATTGTACGCTAGCAAAGAGTTTATTTGGCAGGCATCTGACTATGTATTCAAAACCATTACTCTTTTTAAAGCCATTCACTGGTTGATTGGTATGGCACAAATAATTTGTTTTATTTCCTGGTTCCGACAGTGGTAAATTCTTGTTTTTCAAGCAGCATGCCTTATATATCGTGACTCACAGGACCTTTTATTTCTTGGTATATATTTACTCCGAGGCCATTTTTGAAATTGTAACTCTCAGTAGATTATCGATTGTCAGTAATAAAATTAAGAAATAAAATAATTTTTTTCTGAATTTAAGAAGCTAATTACAAACCTAGAGCATTTAAATAATAAAAAAAATGTAATCTGACATGAAATGAAATTTCACCGTATGTAGCAAATGATGTCTTTTAACGTATGAAACGGTTTTTTTCAGAAAAATAATTTATACTGTTTGATTAAGATGAATATACAATTTTACGAAATCTAATAACAGCTTACATTTACTAAAACATGTAAATAAAACACTCTACATAAATGACATATTCCGTATTCAGAATTGAAATTCAAATGTTTTTCAGGTTTTGATTTCACCATGGACAGAAGAGAATATTTGGTTAAAAATCAAACATATTGTGGTCTACTTCAATGTCAAGTTGACACATTCAGTGACACAAATATGGCCAGTCTTATTAAAATGGACATTTTTTATTTAAAAAATAAACAACTTCTGGCCACCATGTTAGCTGAAAACTCAGATATCCAAGCTCACACTGGGAACAACACAAAAGTTATTGGATCAATGTCAAAGGACCATGGTGAATTTCATGTTTATTTCTCTGACATATCCAACTGTTCTGAAACTGCTTTTATTTGCAAGATTCAATTTAAAAACTCGACAAATGGAAATATGGATGATGAAAAATACATACTACCCCTTAATTCTGATCAAAATGAAGACCATATTTACGTCAAATCTCAAATGTCAATTGAACAGAAAATATTTGAAAAATCTGGAACAGTTATGAAAATACTGGAACCCCATACAAGTTTGAGGAATGAAGGAATGGGATTTCAGTTTACTTTCGGGCATCCTGGTCTAATCAATTCAAATGAGATTTCAAAGCAGCGAAACAAACCTGAAGTTATTTCATGGGAAAATGCAGGAAATACTTTTGAACAAAAACTTTCTGACTTCGAAGTAAAGATTTGTAAACAACTTGACGCATTTATGAAGGAAATGTCCACTAAAATAGACGATTTAAAATGCACACCAAAAGAAATGAACTTAAATTTAAAAGACGTTACACAAAAAGAGATGATACGAACAATTTTAGAGAGCCGAGTGGACGATATAATAGATAAAATTGATCAAGTTAACGTCTCGCTCAATTTTCATGAGTTAAGAACTCACACAGGTGGTTTAGAGATTATTCAAAAACTTGATTTCTTATTGGATGACAACAAACTGATCGGATTTAATGTTTCATCTTTAGAAATTAAATTAACAGAAATACAGAATAATGTCGGACAAATGAAAGATACAACGACAGAATTACTTAAGAATGACAGACACATGAAAGATAAAATGACTGAATTACTGAAGAATGAAAGACAGATGAACGATACAATAAAAGAGATACTTGAGAATGACAGACAAATGAACGAAACTATGAAAGAAATTCAACACAATGTAAATAATATTAATAAACTTTTGAAAGAAGGAGAATTGATGGGAGAAATCCAACAGTCTTTGACTTTACTACACAATAAACTAAACGATTCGAAATTGTTTAATGTAGAAATCACAATGGGAGAAGTAGTCAGAGAAATGCAGTACAACAACTTAACAATGAATGATTTGAAACAAAGTGTAAATGACAAGTGTAATGGCGACGTGTTAAGAAACACAACAGAACAACGACTGTCCAGTCTGGTGGAACATCTGGAAGAATTGAAGATTAATCAAGGCTCTATAGAGACATTATTGGTCAATGTAAATGGAAGTTTGAACAAATACTACACTTCAGGATACAAACAACTACAAGTAAATTTCATCTTTCTATATATGTATTTATATGAAGTAAATTTAAAAGAATAATATATATTAATTAGATGTATTTTTATATACTAAAACACATTGCCTCTAAATTTAAAAGATTAATATCTATTAATTAGATGTATTTTTATATACTAAAACACATTGCTTCTAAATTTAAAAGATTAATATCTATTAATTAGATGTATTTTTATATACTAAAACACATTGCCTCTAAATTTAAAAGATTAATATCTATTAATTAGATGCATTTTTATATACTAAAACACATTGCCTCTAAATTTAAAAGATTAATATCTATTAATTAGATGTATTTTTATATACTAAAACACATTGCCTCTAAATTTAAAAGATTAATATCTATTAATTAGATGTATTTTTATATACTAAAACACATTGCTTCTAAATGTAAAAGATTAATATCTATTAATTAGATGTATTTTTATATACTAAAACACATTGCTTCTAAATTTAAAAGATTAATATCTATTAATTAGATGTATTTTTATATACTAAAACACATTGCCTCTAAATTTAAAAGATTAATATCTATTAATTAGATGTATTTTTATATACTAAAACACATTGCCTCTAAATGTAAAAGATTAATATCTATTAATTAGATGTATTTTTATATACTAAAACACATTGCTTCTAAATTTAAAAGATTAATATCTATTAATTAGATGTATTTTTATAGACTAAAACACATTGCTTCTAAATTTGAAAGATTAATATCTATTAATTAGATGTATTTTTATATACTAAAACACATTGCTTCTAAATTTCAATGAAAAAAATAAAAGGAAAATACTAAATTTAATTTTTTTCCAAATATTTTTCTGAATAAAATAAGAAAAAAAAAACTATTAATTGTGTTCCAATGTTTTTAAAGATTTTATTTAGCAAAACAAAGTTTCATTAAAGTTAACAAAACTGAAACCCTAAAGAATGGCTGACACAAACAAGAGAAAATAAAGAAAATCCTAAATGACATAAATTGTTTCAATTAGCTATGAAAGTAGGATAAATGTAATGTAAAACATAATATTTTCTTTGTCATAAAAATGTATAAATGTATGCATCCACCAGGTATGGATGTATGTATGTATGCATGTTTGTATGTATTTACGAATGTAGATATGTGTGTTAGTATGCACGTATTCTTTTATATATATGGATATGTCGGTGAAGTTGTTTATGAATTTATGAATATGTGTATGAAGTATGTTATGTATATATGTATAGATGTATGGACGTATGTATGTATGTATGTATGTATGTATGTATGTATGTATGTATGTATGTATGCATGTATGTATGTATGTATGTATGTATGTATGTATGTTTGTATGTATGTATGTAAATATGTATGTATGTATGTATGTATGTATGTATGTATGTGTGTATATATGTATGTATGTATGCAGACATGTATGTATGTATGTATATATGTAGGAATGTAGGTATGTATGCATGTATGTATGTATGTATGCATGTATGTATGTATGTATGTATGTATGTATGTATGTATGTATGTATGTATGTATGTATGTATGTATGTACGTATGTATGTATGCATTAATGCATGAATGCATGCATGTATGTATGTATGTATGTATGTATGTATGTATGTATGTATGTATGTATGTATGTATGTATGTATGTTTGTATGTATGTTTTTATGTATGTATGTATGTATGGATATATGTATTTATGTATGTATGCATGTATGTATGTATGTATGTATGTGTGTGTGTATGTATGTATGTATGTATGTATGTATGCATGTAAGAATGTTTGTATGTATGTATGTATGTATGTATGTATTTATGTATGTATGTATGTATGTATGTATGTATGTTTGTATGTATGTATGTATGTATGTATGTATGTATGTATGTATGTATGTATGATACATACATACATACATACATACATACATACATACATACATACATACAATGTATGTATGTATGTATGTATGTATGTATGTATGTATGTATGTATGTATGTATGTATGTATGCATGCATATATGTATGTATGTATGAATTCATGTATGTATGCTTGTATGTATGTATGTATGTATGCATATATGTATGTATGTATGTAAGGATGTATGTAGGTAGGTATGCATGTATCTATTTATGTATGTATGTATGTGTGTATGTATTAATGTATTATGTATGTATGTATGTATATATGTATGTATGTATGTATGTATGTATGTATGTATGTATGTATGTGTGTATACATGTATGTATGCTTGCATGTATGTATGTGTTTATTTATGTATGTATGTATTTATGTATGTATGTATACATGTATGTATGTATGTATGTATGTATATATGTATGTATATATGTATGTATGTTTGCTTGCATGTATGCTTGCATGTATGTATGTTCGTATGTCTGTATGCATGTATGTATGTATGAATGTATGTATGTGTTTATGTATGTATGTATGTATGTATGTATGTACGTATGCATGTATATATGTAAGTATGTATGTATGCTTGCATGTATGTTTGCATTTATGTATGTATGTATGATGTATGTATGTATGTATGCTGGCATATATGTATGTATGTATATATGTATGTATGTATATATGTATGTATGTATGTATATATGCAATTATATAGGTATGTATTTATGTATGCATGCGTTTAGGTATATGTGTTTATGTAGTTACATATTTAATTATGTATGTATGTATGTATGTTTTACATATATGTATATGTGTACGTATTCATTTATTTTCATGTGTGCTTGCTTATGTATGTATATTTGTTTTTGTGTGCGTTAATGTGTGTTTGTTTTGTGTCTTTGTATTGATATGTGTGTGTATGTTTTATTTGTTTCAATATACTGAACAAACTAAAAAAAAAAGGAAAATGTACATAAAAAAAACAACAAAGTCTCAATGAGAAAAAGAAAAGGAACGTTTTTAAATTAAATCAGAATAATGTTCAGGATGAAAAAATTAATTCGGATATTTTAAAAAACAATAAAGATTCTATATAATATAAAAGTAACAATTACTTTTAAATCTAAAATAACATTTCACTGTTAGATTTTAACATTCAACTTTGTTCATCTTGTGCAGCTCAAATGTGAAAGAGGAATGATTGGTCTATTAGGTTCAAGAGTGATCACGTCACTAGACAACAGGAAACAAGTTCTGTGTGATACAGAAACTGACGGTGGTGGATGGATCATCATACAGGTAAAGTCAAATTAATCTATGTCTCAGAATTAAAGCATCTTTTATTGCTGAAATAATTTCAATTTTGAATTAACACTGATCAATTGCCTTTAATTGCTTAATCAACTTGTGTAAGTTTCTTAACTTCATTTCGAGAAGCCATTATAATTAACTTTTTTTTTACTTCTAACAAACAAAATAGAAAAAACTATTTTCTGAGATATTTTTAATAGACCATATCATAAACCGTTGATACAAGAATTTGAAAAAGCTCAAATTAATCATTCTTGAATTTATTGAAACCAGAAAATAAAAAAAAATTATTAAAATACTTTTCTAGAGGCGTGTCAATGGAAAAGTCAACTTCACCAGAAACTGGAATGACTATAAAAATGGATTTGGGTCATTAGATGGAGACTTTTGGATGGGAAATGAACTCATATCAAATATTACATCCAAGGTATATATTTTTCTTTTCTAAACATTTTCAAATTTGAATATTTTTTTTATTTGTTTAAGAATTTTAAATTTAAATTATTAATATCATATCATTTCAAATAATATTATATCATGTACGTATCATATATTATATTATTTATTATATCGTATAATTTTCTCTTCATATCATGTCATTTTATAATCATATCACACTGTATCGTATTATTACTTATCTTATCATGTTACATAGTTTTGTATCTCTCATATAACATCTTTTACAGTCTAAAACGGTCTTTAAGTTAATAACTTAACAGGTGGAAATCTTTAAATATTTTATAATCAAATTTAAGAAACTATATAAAATCTTTAAAAGTTGCCAAAGTTAAACTGTAATAAATATTTATATAGCTATTAAATAAATATACAATGCAACCTTAAAAAAAATTAAACGCTGGAGAAAATTCTTTTTTCGAAAGTTCCGGTCTATAAAGTGTCAAAAAGATTGACTAAATGATTGCCCTTTCATGAACTTTTTTATCAAATACGTTTTGACCCAAGTTAAGATATTTCAATTGATCTAAATAAATGAAAATTTGTTATTTTTTTCATTCATCGTACATATTTTTTCTGTCATTCAAACGCTCGTTTGAGTTTTCTATAAAATGAGTCTCTAGCAAATCATTTAATAAATGTTGCGTTTTTTAGTTTGAATAGAGTCTTAGATTTGTATTTGAAATTGGTACTCGTTTTTTCCTCTCCAAAATCAGGAACACTTCTTTTATCATGAGCCGATTGGTCTGTGAATGGTTGTTTTAATCTAGAAATTATTTTACAAGATGGCGCATCAAGATTTTTCCAATACGGCTTTGATTTGGTTTGTCGGCAACGATATCCACAAATACATGTAACCGCTATTCCTGGCGATAAAAAAACATCAGCATATTAGACAAAGAATATAAAACACATTCAACACGCCTTGTTTCATTTAGACAAAGCAGATAAAACACATTCAACACGCCTTGTTTCAATTAGACAAGGAATATAAAACACATTCAACACGCCTTGTTTCAATTAGATAAAGAAGACAAAACACATTCAACACGCCTTATTTCAATTTCACAAAGCAGATAAAACACATTCAACACGCCTTGTTTCTTCTTCTTCTTCTATATCTTAAGGGCCCACGATCAATTTATTGATCATTTTGGCTCCTATGCATGTAGATGGGATTTGCAATGTTTCTGTTCCTGGTCAACTACTCCTTTAAAGTGTCTAAAGGTCACGGTGAAACACTCCCTTAGTTGCACTGGGGGTTTGAAGGCTTGAGGCAATAGACACAAATGTGTCTAGTGTTGTCGCCTCAACCGTTCCTTTTGAAAGATTGAATATTGTTTCAATTAGACAAAGCACATAAAACACATTCCACACGCCTCGATTCCAAAGAAAACTTTGTGAACACCTCTAAACTTCCTATCGATTGAGTAGAAGCCCAAAGTAAGGGGTTAAGTCTAAGGATATGGCTTGTACTAAGGAAGGTGGGGGCAGTTAATAATTTCAGATTAAATCAAAAACAAACTTAAATATAAGTCTAATAATAATAACAACCTAGTAAGAATATCGCAACAATAAGTTGTTTAGTATTTAAAGTACACTTTTAATAAAATGTAAAGTTGTTTTCTGTTCTTACATTAATAGAGAATAACAGAGTAAAAATGACTTTTTTTTCAAAATTTTAACGCGCATACGACTTTATTTTTAAATCAATAAGAGTTATCTTTTCTTCACTCGTCCATAAAACTACGTTTTACCGTTAAATAGCATTATTTAAATTAATGAAGCATTTATTACGGCTGTAGACTTAATTTTTAAGTAGGATACTTGTTTAAATACGTCACATTCAATAAATGAAAAATACATGCAAATTACTGTAGAATTTACATATATTTTGCGATTTTTTAATGGTATGCTGTATTTTTTGTTTACATTGTTGCCATGGTTACTTTTAAGAAACTATATGACAAAAACCCCAAACACAATGATATGTTTTTCAAGATAAGTGTATGATATAAGCATTAATTCGAATTGAAGCTTACCATTATTTTTATAGGGATATGTTTAATAAATATACATGAATTTAAAATACAATATATTTATATATACATAAAATTATCACTGTCAAAATTTGTTTTTGTTAAAAGTGATTTTATGTACACTTAAAATTATTCTCAAAATTCTTCTTAATAATATTTTTTATAATAACATTCTATAATTATTCCTTGGGAAACTTATCTGAGACACCAATTTCAAAGTTATTCTTATCCACTGTGAGTTGAGATTATAAGGCAGCATAGATTACCATGTTTTAAATATAGAAACTCTTACAAACTCTAATAATTAAATACACTTAAATAAAGTAACACAAACAATCTCTATTAAAAAATAATATGTTTAAAAATTAACACTTATAATATATATTAATAACGTCTATTTAAAAATGTAACACTTACAATCTGTTTTTACTAGGTATTTTCATAGAAAGTAAATAAAAAATCTCTATTATTATGTATATTTAAACAAAGTGACAAATACAATCTATGTTAACTGCATATATCTATTCAACGTAGACCATACAATCTCTATTAACTACATGTGTTTAAACAAAGTAACACATATAATCCCTATTGACTACGTTTAAATTGTTGTTCGTCCGTCAAAATTGGCTGGGAACAACCAGTCATCCAGTGAGTGAGAGGATGGGTTGCGATGAGCTGGTAAGTGACTTGCTGGTCCTACCCATGCTCGGAATAATGTCTGGCACCGTGGGCAGGGGATAGTTGCTGCAGTCGGTGATCTAATATTGCTCTTACGGGCTAGCCTGCGTGTCTCAGCTATGGTCATCCTACTGGCTTTATACGATTTAGCCCCTTTCATGACAGTTGCTCTCCACCTGAACCTAGCCTGGGCTGTCTGCACCCTTTTTGTAAGTTTGATTTTGAAGGTGTTTAGTGCAGCTTTCAGTGAGTTTTTGTTACACTTTTTGACCTACTTGGGAGCGCTTGACTATCGTGAGTTCTCCGAAGACTGCCAACTATGGCACTAGTCATGCTAGTCTGACATTCATTTCATCATCCATGACTACAGATCTGGAGAAGGTGCTGCCCAAGTAAGTAAATTTATTCATCACATTTAGACGCTGTCTGCTGATGGTTATGTTTGGTTCAATGTAAGGCTTAATGGGAGCTAACTGATAAATCACCCCAGTCTTCTTTGTGTTGATTGTGAGGCCAAAGTTATTGCAGGCCTTAGAGAAGGCATCACCGCTGTGTTGCAGGGCATCTTCTGAGGCAGTGTTGAGGGCACAATCGAAGGCAAACGGAAGCTCGTTTAGAGTGTTATGTTTGTTTTGGCTTTAGCTTAAATCCTCCTGAGTTTAAAGACCGATCCATCGGTGTTAAACCGGATTGGCAAGCCGGTGGTGGAGTCCTTGAACGAATGAGAAAGCACTGCGAAATACATAGTACTGAAGAGTATGGGAGCCAGGTCACGGTCCTGCATCACACCCATGTGACAGGGAATGCCTGAGATGACTTACCGTTGTCCTGCACTCGGGCCATAATGCCATCATGCAGCTGACGGATGATTTTGGCGAACTTGTCTAAGCATGTATCTTAGCTATGTATATCTAAACAAAGTAACATGTGAAATCTCTTTTGACTACTTTTAAATAAACAGTGTAACACATACAATCTCTATTGACTGCTTATGTTTGAACAAAGGAAAACATACAATCTCTAATTGAATATATTTATATAAAACCATTAACACATGCAATGTCTATTTACTACTTACATATAAACAGGTTCAATAGCAGTTATTAAAAAAATTATTTATTTCTACCGACAAAGATTTAATAATAAAAGTATTTTAACAATACACTAAGCAACAAAAATGTTTTTATTACAGTTGTTTACAAAAAAAACAACAACATCATTAGAACCAGCTCCACGGCAAAGAAACCATCATTACCATCATCTCATCGGCCAGTAAATCATCATTACAATGATCTCCTAGGCCTGTAACACATCATTACAATGATCTCCTTGCCCAGTAAACCATCATGACAATCATCTCCTGGGCTAGTAATTCATTATTACAATTATCTCCTCGGCCAGTAAACCATCATTACAATCATCTCATGGGCCAGTAAACCATCATTACAATCATCTCCTCAGCAAGTAAACCATATTTACAATCATCAAATATTTTCTACTAAATTGAGTTTTTTGTTACTCACATTTTAAAACATTTACGTCATAGTTATTTTTTTCTCTTACGTCACAACCAGGAAATCTACACACTGAGGATTGACATGAGAGAGGGAAGTAATGCGTACAGGGCTGAGTATGATTCTTTTATGGTGAAGAATGAGTCATACAACTACAGACTCCATCTCGGTGTTTTCAGTGGTAATATCAGAGACTCATTTGGCTACCATAACAACATGGCATTTACTACACCAGACAGAGACAATGATGATGGTAGTGACTTTAATTGTGCTTACCATTATAAATCAGGTTGGTGGTATAAAATGTGCCATTGGTCCCATTTAAACGGTATTTGGGGTTTGAAAGGACCATTTGGTTTATGTTGGGAGGATGATCAATCCGTCTATAAAAGTTTGGATTTCGTTGAAATGAAATTAAGACTCAAATAAAATGTACGTCTACTCAGGTCATGACGTCTTTACATTTCTATGTAAAACTCGCTGGGTTGTTATTGCTTTAAAAAGTGTTGTTAGTATTCTAATATTTAATAGAAACTAACAAAATGAATTATGTTTTAGATTCTTAACATAGTAAATATGAAATGAAGACTGCAGACAAGATTAGGAAATGAACTGACAACTGAAGACATTACAAAAGGTCACACTGACAACTTAACACACTGACTAATGAACACAAATAAAACATAAATAAAGCTTGTTTGTTAGTGAATTTAGATACTTTTATTTTGTATTAAAGGATCATTTACTTAAAAATAAAATTAAATTGCACTTGTATTTATCAAATATTTGAATTTCGCTAATTCATTTAAATTTCACTTTTTTTTTTAAAATACAAATCTCAAAATGAAACTATATTAATTAACAATAAATTGCAGCTGCTCTATATTTCCATCGACTGTGACTTTTTATTTTCTTTTTTTTTTTGGATAAATTTCTAATGATTAATAATTGTTAGAAACCAGTTTTATTATTATTATTATGTATTTTTAATCAATCAAAAGCTTTGAATGGTTTTATAAATTGCAGCTTTTCTATATTTCCATCGACTTTGACTTTTTATTTTCTTTTTTTTTTTTGGATAAATTTCTAATGATTAATAATTGTTAGAAACCAGTTTTATTATTATTATTATGTATTTTTAATCAATCAAAAGCTTTGAATGGTTTACATGTAAATGATATTACCTTCATGTATGAAGGTATTTTTAAATGACAAATGTTAAACGGAAGTGTGTTGTTTTTTTTTCTCCCTTTTCTACAAAATTAAATATATTTTAGCGAAGCCACGGAAAAGAAAATGTTAAGTACGCAAACTAAATATTTTTATATTATATATATATATATATAAATATAAATGAACGTATATATGTATGTCCTGTATTTGCTCCTATACCATTAATGCAACTGCGATAAAACTTTGAAGAGATATGTACCAAAAGCTCGCAAATTTTTCTGAGTCATTACAACCCTTTTAAAATATTACGTTGTGGGCCTTCAATTCTTAATGGTTTTTTTTCCAAAGAAGAGTCTTGTCAAAAAAATAATTTCCTTAAGCGCTCCTATACCATTAATCAGAATGTGTCAAAACTTTAGTGAGATATTTCGAGCACACCTGCAAAAGTTTTTAAATGATTCCAACCATTTTACAATATTTAGTTTTGATCCAGGGGCCCTCTAATCATTTTTTTTCAAATATGAGCAATACAAATATCATTTCAAACAGGGATAATGCATGGTTGGATAGAACCTTAATCAAATACAAAATCCCACATTCAATTTTGAGTGTGACATAATAAGTATGTTTCGGAAGTAAAACATCCATTCTACTATATTCGTTTGTGGTCAAGGGCCGACAATTCTTTTTCCCTCTTTATTTTAGATATATACTTTTAATGTCCGCATGCGTTTCTATACCATTCATCCGATTACGATACAACTTTAGTGAATTGATATGTCCCCGCCAGCATAGGATTCTTAATTAATACAAACATTTATGAAAATTCCACTACTTTTTTTTTTTTTTTTTACATTTTTAAATGAGTGATATAAATAGCATTTGAAATACGACTAATGCATTTGTGAAAGGAATTTTAATCAAATACAAATAACGACATTTCAATTTGTGATTGGCATAATAACTAGTTGTATGAATTTTTATAACCACTTTACAATATTTCGTTTGGTGTTGGGGGCCCTAAATTTAAATAAATAAATACCTGAGCTATAAAAATATAACATTAAACAGAGCTAATGCTTAAAGATATGGAATCTAATCTAATACAAACAGCGGTATTTCCGTTAGTGTGTGACATAATTTAGTTTCTTTATGTTTTTGTACAACCATTTTTCAATATTCAGTTTTCTACCGGGGCCTTAAATTCCTTTTTTTTATCTTATACGATCTTTGAAAAAAAAATCTGTGTGCGCTTCTATACCATTTATCCGAATGCAATAAAACATTAGAGAGACGTTTTGTTCATGACCGAAATTGTTTTTGAATGATTACAACCATTTTAATATATTTAGTTTTGAGCCAGAGACCCTATATCCGTTTTTTCTGATATGTGTTATATAAAAATAATTTAAAAAAAGAACTAATGCATCCTTGGATGCAATTTGTGTCAAATACACATAGCGACATTTTCTTTTGTGTCAAATACAAATAGCAACATTTCAATATGTGTCTAATACAAATAACGACATTTTTAATTTGCGTCAAATACAGATAGGGACATTTCAATTTGTGTCAAATACAAATAGCAACATTTCAATTTGTGTCAAATACCAATAGTGACATTTTATTTTGTGTCAAATACAAATAGCGACATTTCAATTTGTGTCAAATACAAATAGAGACATTTCAATTTGTATCAAATACAAATAACGACATTATTAATTTGTGTAAAATACAGATAGGGACATTTCAATTTGTGTCAAATAATAATAATAATAATAAAGTTCATTTCAAAAACACGCTTCATCCACAAAGGCTCGAAGCACGGTACAATGTCAACAAAATACAAATCTATAATTTACCACATTTAAAACAAACGCAACACTACAAAAACTAAATACTAGCATACAATTGCAAAGTCTTTCTAGCCATTTCAACCCCAAGCAACACAACCATTATGCATTAACTGGAAAATAAGGTTGACAATCACCCCAGAAGGTGTTTGCAAAATAGATGTGTCTTTAAATTGGTTTTAAAGGACTCCAGTGTCTGGTTGTTTCTCAGATCGACAGGAAGGGCGTTCCAAATTGTTGGACCAGCAAATGCGAAAGTGTGCTTTCCGTAAGTCTCAAGGCAAACACGTGGTGTCGAGAGTTTGCCACTATCGGATGAGCGGAGCTCTCTAGTGGGCACATAAGGCGTAAGCAGCTCTTTCAGATGGGACGGCGCCAGGTCATGTAAGCAGCGGTAGCACAAAGTTGCGATTTTATACTCTATGCGAGCACGGACCGGCAGCCAATGCAACTCTCTCAGAAGTGTTTTTGCATGGTCGAACTTGCGTTTGTGGAGAACAATGCGAGCCGCATTATTCTGTGCTATTTGAATTTTATCCAGGAGCGTAGCAGGAAGACCCCCCATGAGAGCATTGCAATAGTCCATGCGTGATAGCACAAATGCAGACATCAGCCTCTTTGTTGCATCAATTGTTAGGAAGGGCCTGATGTGACTAATCCTGCGCAGCTCCAGAAAATTCGCCCTGCATAGCATGTTAATATGACTTTCAAAAGTTAGTCCTCTATCTAGGTAGACACCCAGGTACCGCACTGTTTTAGCTAACTCAATATGCACACCTGAGAGAGTAATGGGTGTCGTGTTATTTGAAGATTTTTGCTTCTGAGCGGTCGCAATGGGGAGCAGCTCAGTCTTATCATCATTTAATTTCAGCTTGTTTGTGGTCATCCAGTGCTTAACCGACTCCATTGTCTTCTGTGTCATACTGAGCAGGGAACTGAGAAGGGATCACGGATTGATGAAGTTTTGTATCGTCCGCGTACATGTGATACAACATGTCAAACTGCCTGATCTCTGCACCCAGGGGCTGAATGTACATCGTGAAAAGCACCGGGCCTAGTACCGAGCCCTGGGGTACTCCGAATTCAATATTAGATTTCTTCGAGGTCAAGCCGTTTGAAATAACTTACTGGACCCGATTAGTCAGATACGATCGGAACCAACACAGGACGGTGTCAGTGAGACCAAACGTTTGTTGCAGACGCTGGAGCAGTATGCCGTGGTCGAGCGTATCGAAAGCTGCCGATAAATCGAGTAAAGACAAAATCGATACCTGGCCCTCATCACAAGACGACAGAAGGTCGTTTACGACGCGCAACAGTTAAAGACAAAATCGATACCTGGCCCTCATCACAAGACGACAGAAGGTCGTTTACGACGCGCAACAGGGCTGTCTCAGTAGAGTGATGCACCCTGTATGCTGACTGGAATGGTTCAAACAAGTCAAACCGAGTGAGGTGATCCTGGAGTGGGCGGAGAACGACTTTTTCTAAGATTTTAGAAATAAATGGTGGATTTGAGATGGGGCGATACTTTTCCATCACATTTGGGTCAAGATTTGATTTCTTTAATAGTGGAGTGACGATCGCCTCTTTAAAAGATGATGGAACAATACCAGTAGCTAAGGACTGATTTATGATATAAGTAATGATAGGGACTATTTCATCCAGACATTCATACAAGAGCCCTGCTGGAAGAGGGTCAAGCGAACATGGCTTTCTTGGGGTATCAGCGAGGATTTTCCTTACATTCGATTCACTGACCTCAACAAATTCACCCATAGAAGAGCCGTTCAATAGTGAGAATTCTGGAGCAGTATCGATGAAACTGTCAAGTTTCGCTCTGATCCTCTTAACTTTTGTAATAAAGTAGTCATTTAGAGCGTCTGGCAGCTCTTCTACAGCAATGTTATTTGGCAGAGATGTAGCCTTGTTTTTACCGGTCAGCTGACCCACAATGCGAAATAAGTCCTTGCTTGAGCTGCTGCCTGTAATCTGATGACTAACATACTCAGTCCTAGCTGCAAGGACCAACCTCTTGGTTCGTTCCCTGTGGTCAACAAAGATTTGTCGGTGCACAGTCAAGTCCGTCTTCCGCCATTGGCGTTCTACGCGTCGCGACATTTTAATTTGTGTCAAATACAAATAGTGACATTTCAATTTGTGTCATATACAAATAGAGACATATCAATTTGTGTAAAATACAAATAGCGACATTACAATTTGTTTCAAATACAAAAAGCGACATTTCAATTTGTGTGTGACAAATAAGTAGGTTTATGAATTAATAAAAATAAATATTTCGTTTGTTTTCGGACCCTAAATTGTTTTTATTATATGAGCAATAAACATATAATTTTAAACAGACATAATGCATGAGTCGATCGAATTTAATCAAATACAAAGAGCGATTCTTCCATTTGTTTGTGACGTCATTTATTAGGTTTAAATTTATTCGAGTACGCTCCAGACGGTAAAATAAGAAACAAAATCGTGTGTATATAAAAATGTACTTTCATTAATAATTGAAACAAAACAAACACCTTATTTCTTTGAGTGGAATCGCAAAGCATTTCGGGATTTTGCATTGGATACTTATGGCATATTGATTGCACTCTGAAAGAAAATCAATAATGGAAATTAAAATATAGCCTTTGTTTATCTCCAATGTCATGATAAGGAAACGTTGATCCAGTTTTAAAACATAATGCCATCATTATTTTATTACAACATACCTGTTACTATTTTTAACATAATATAATTATAATTTTTTACTAAATAACTGTGACTATTTGAATATAATCTATTATAACTTTCTTTCTTCGTAACTGTAAGCATTTCAAACATATTGTTACTCTAACTTTGTTACAATAAAACTGTAATTATTTTAACATAATGTCATTATAACTTTCTTACATAACTTTCACTATTTTAAAATAATATCATTATAAATGTGTTACAACATAATTGTAACTATTTTAACTTACCAAATAAAGATTTATTAGTATTTACAAGTTTGTGTTATTCTCTCTTTGTTATATAGACAAATAAACAATGTTGACTGAATATATGACGTTTACACATAAACCAGTGTGTATAAGAATAATAAGAAGAGGGGAGATCGAGATAGATTGTGAAAGAGAGGGAGAAACTTCGAGTGAAGTGGCGATAATGAAATGATGATACACGGAAGAAAGATATTTAATTTTTAAAGAGACAATTAGTGAGGGGGGGGGAGAGAAAATTTTGAGGGTGTGAATTAGGGAAGAGGTGATAGATAAATATGTAGAGAAGAGTGACAATGAGACAAAGAAACAAAAGAGGTGAGGAAGAGCGTTGGGGATTAATAGAAAGTTGTAGAGAAAAGGAGTAAGTGGTAAAGAGAAAAAAGATCTAAAATGAGATATATAAAGTGAAGGAGAGAGAGTACCATATAAGGGGAGATACAGAGAAGTTGAGATAAAATAACTAAATAATTTTAAAAAAATTCTACCTTTTCTTAATTTTAGAAACATTAACAGATTGTGGTTTTGATAAAATTTCCCTGTCAATTAGATACTTGTTTATTTTATTGTTATGACCTTAAAATGCCATAATGAAATTATTTACTAGCTACCCTGAGAAACAGTGAACAATTTATAATTATTTTGTCTAACTTATTGTTTAATTTAGATATGATGGGTTGATTGTCTAAATTCCTCCATAGATTAAGCCAGTGGTTTAAGTTTTTATTTTTTTTATTTTTTTTTTTTTAAATTATTTTTTTTCATTGAGACATTTATAAGTCATCAAGAACTGTTTAAAAATATAAAATCAGCTTAAAGTCCAAACATAATCTCGATACTGCTGGCTTTTGGTTATGGGACCTTCTTCCTGCTGCATGTTCTTGGGCATGTGCACTTCTTCCTGAGGCCATGGGTTTGAACATGAACCCTTCTTTCCCGAGGCCATTGTCAAATATGTTTACTCTCTATTACTAGAGATACATCCTTTTTATATATATTAAAGGAACTTAAGGTTTTCTGTTTTTTCTTTTTTTTTTTTTTTTTTTTTTTTTTTTTTTTTTTTTTTTTTTTTTTTTTTTTTTTTTTTTTTTTTTTTTTTTTTTTTTTTTTTTTTTTTTTTTTTTTTTTTTGCTTTATTAATAACATGAAAGTAGGGCCTATTAATTAAATAACACTTGTACAAGATTAGCATACATTTTCGTAGAAATAATTAATCTAACTGTCTTATCTTAAAATCGATTAAAAGACATTGCTATTCTAAGTAAATTTCATATTTGATTTTGACTAATAAGATTGACTCCTTTTGTGTAGGACAATAATTTCCAAATTGTGTCGCACACAGTAATGTTGATGAAAGTATTTTTTTAGTTAATGATTCAAATAATAAATAAAATACACTCGTGATGAAGATAAGACATGCTGTATAAAATAATACAACAAGCGAGACTAACGAATCTGAAATATCATTGTATTCACTAATCAAAAGACAAATTGTCCAACTCAAACGTTGAGAGACAAATAGACGCTTTCATTGATGTCACTGTTGTCATTCCGATAATACATCTGAAATACGAGGCAAACGTTTGATTAAATGTTTAATGAATATATCAATATATGACATTCCGCTAATGTAATATATCTTTAAACTGATATACATAGTTTTTTGTTGTAAATTTATGATTTCACAATATTTAGAGAAAATAAATTGTAGTTTAAGGCAAGAAAAGTGGCAGGGTAGGCTAAACATTTAACTACTAAAAGACACAAGACTTCTAGATTTTTTCTCTTGCGTAGAAATAAGTCGACAATCAACACCTTGCAATGAACTATGTGACAAGAACAATTTAAATAGTGATCATTTAGATTTTGTATTGTAAGATTATGTTTAGAGGGAAACAAATAAATTCTAGAGTCTTGACATAGGGTAGCGTTCGCTTATAAGATATAATGGTAAAATATTGCTCTAAATCTAATGACGTTACAAACGTAAACATCATTACATAGAGACTCTTTGTTTTTGTTGGAAATAACCAATTGTGATGATTTTCACAACAGCAGGTAGATATTATCGCAAATAACCTACCATTATTGTCTCGATAACTTATGCTCATATATTTTTGTTAAATTATCGCAAAGAGCCTACCATTGTTATCCTGATAAATGTTGGTCATATATTCTTGTTAATATGAAAATAATAGAATATACTTCAGGAAAAATAATTTTAAGTTATTAATTTTTATTACATAAATGTATTATTTTATTAGAGGATATTATTTTCCTATCCAACATTAAAGTACACGCCTTAATGGTTGGTTCCAATGACTCACAATTTTTACTCTCAGTGTATGTCACAAGATGTTGACATAATGGTTGTATTTTTCAAACATGTATTTGTATTATTTTTTGGTTAGTGTTAAGACATTGATATTATCTTGTCATATATTTTGTATTATGATGTCAATTCCTTGTTTGAATGCTGAATGGACTAAAATGGATGATTATACTAAACATGAAATAATTATAAAAAATTGATCAGTGAGATACATAAAATACGATCTAGTGTTTGAAGATTAACTGTGATAGAAAGTTTTTAAAAAAAAATGTAATAGCTAGTAACTGTAGATAGAAACTGTTTAAAGAGTTTGTTTAAACTTAGTTTTAGATGCATTAGTAGATGGAAGCGATGTAGAATAACTGTGAAAATCTTAACTAGCAACATGGAAGTGACGTAGAATAACAGTGAATACCTTAACTAGCAACGCTCCAAGAAATTAACTATTCAAGAACGGTAACTGTAAAAATAATCCTAGAAACAACTTATCAATTTGTCTCTCTTTAAACTTTTCGTTCATTTCCAGGTTGTAACATTGTTGGACTGCGAAAAGGCTTTAAAAAAGTTTAATTGGACACTAACAATATCTGTCAATATAACAATATATGTTTAGATTTATTTATAATTATACACAAGCCTTCATCAGTACAACAAATCATTTAAATATGTGTAAATTATAATTACACAATATATATATATATATATATATATATATATATATATATATATATATACACACATATATACTATATAAATTTACTATACAGTTATTTGTAGAAACACTTTTTTGTGTTTTATA
>CAXITT010000398.1:594349-639501 GCA_964033795.1 Lymnaea stagnalis | reverse complement strand
CCCCCCCCCCCCCCCCCCCCCGCTGTCCCCTTAGCAACGCATCTGCTTTAATGAAATGAGCTGCTCTACAAAACAAAACAACAAACAGAAAACAACAACAAAAGACAGACTTCAAAAATTTTTGTCAACATTATATTTAAAAACAAATTGTGTAAATATTTCTTTAAAAAAAACACAAGTTATAACACTTCAAATGTATTCAATTATAAATGTAATAAAATTAAGACAACAGTCTTAAACAAAAAAAAAAGGAAATAATTTTTAAAAAAAAGAAAAAAACACAAATATTTTATTTACATTCAGTACACCAATAAAGGATAACAAAAAAAACATAATGTAATAATTTTAAATGTCTTAATGTAACAATAGGAATGTTCAAATTATATAGTTGTTTTCTCAACACGAGATTTTGAATAAATTCTTAAAATAGCTTACAGTGTGTAATTCTTTGTTTTTATGTAATTATTCAAATATGGAACTATTTGTTAGCGGTTGTATTGGCGGTCATTAAATAATTCATATGTATTACACTGTTAGAGTGTAATTATATATTTTTCTGCTTGAATCGCATTGCTTTTTGACCGCTTAAATCAATAAGAACCAACGTTCATAAAAGTGGAAACAAAACGATATTGAAACAATATTTAAATGTCCACATCATATAATACAGTACGGTCATTCTTGTGTTAGCACTTACCAGACAATTGGACAACTTAACATTTGAAGGGGAACTTTAGGGAGAGAGTGGCAAAAACTTTCACTGGACATAATTGTTAGTTTTTTGGGGTTTTTCTTAATGGCGGGGGAATGGAAAGACATAGTTACTTGATTATTAACTGCTGAATACCTTAAAAACAACCTAGTAGCAAAATGCAAATTAAAATAAAATAAATTACATAGTCTTTAAAAAACAGAACTTCAGTATTTATATTATGTCTTAGAATAGTTATTTTTCTTTCCAATAAAAAGTTGCAAAATATTGATGAAAATGAAAGCGTTGCGAAATATAATAGAGCATTACCTTATTTTGTATAACAATTTGCTAAAAATTAAAACGTGATGATGTTTTATAGACACCGTAAGTCTTTTACCCTGAACTGAACGAAACATTTAAAGAGAGAAAAATTGATAAGTTAATGCTAGGAATGTTTATACAGTTACCGTTCTTGAAAAGTTCATTCCTTGGAGCGTTGCTTGTTAATGTTTACAATATCATTGGAAGTGTAAATGCTTATAAAACTAAGCTTTAAAAAATTTCTCTCAAGTTTCCCTACACTGTTTTTTCCCCTATTTGAAGAAATAAAAAAAATCAAAATTCCACTTGGAACACTAGATTTTATAGAGACTATCTCCCTGAACATAGTATTAATTATTATGACACGTTTCTTGTCTTTCATTTTAGAGTTCAATCAGCAATCAGAAAACGGATTGACATCAACATACAAAATATATGACTCATTATTATCAATGGCTTCAAACTAACCATACATTAATTCAAATACATGTATGACACATACACAAATTGTGTATACATTTGCTGAGTCTGACCCTTATTGTAAAGCACAGATTAATTGAAACCAACCACTAAGGCGTGTACTTTAATGTTGGAAGGGAAAATAATATCCTCTGAAACATTAATTAATTTATATAATAAAAAGAGATCAATTTGAAATATTTTTACAAACTTGTGTTCTCCAATGTTTTTTATATGAACAAGAAAATATGACCAACAGTTATTGGAATATTAATGATTGGCTCTTTACGATAAATTTTGTTACCTGCTATTGTCAAAACTCATCACAATTTCTAATAAAAAAAGAAGTGTCTATATAATTATGTTTATGTTTATAACACGTCGATGTATTACATTTTATAAAACAACTTCAAACAACTAATTGTAAAACGAGGTTGGGGATGGTTAGAGGTGGAACACTTCACACCAGGCAGCACTACTTGAAGTCTGCAATGTCGGTTAATTGATAATTTCAAGTTTATACATGCATTTCTTAAGTATGTTTTGAGTTACGCAACCTTTCATATTATATCTTTACTAAAAAAAGATTGCCTTCTTTTGTGTAGGACAATACTTTTCAAACGGTATCACACAGAGTTATTTATCTTGCTTGCAGTGTGTTAATGTGTCGTACGAAAATGAGCAACTTTTACATTCTTCCTTTTCTTTGTCTTTAAAAATATTGACTCAAATATGGAAGCCTCTTTTCAATAATGTAACAAGTTTAAATGACCCAAAGTCATCGGGATAATAATTGTAGGCTTTTGTGATAATTTAACAAGAATATATGAGCAAAAATGATCGGGATAATAATGGTAGGGTATTTGCTATAATATCTACCTGCTGTTGCGAAAACTCCTCACAATTCCTTATTTTTGACTTAAAAAAGCAGTATCTGTGTAATGATGTTTACATTTTTATCATCATCAAGTTAAGAGAAATATTTCAAATTATATATTATACGCCTATACTCCCCGTTTTCACGCCACTAAAAACTACAAATTGTTTCTCTAAACTTTCTATTTAAATACCAAATCTAAATCATCACTAATTAAATATTTATTGTCACAGAGTTCATTGCAAGGAGTACGTTGTCCACTTATTACTACACTAGTGAAATATTTGAAATGTATTTTTTTATAATTGTTAAATGTTGGGCCGACCAAACTTAAATCAATTTTTTTTTCTCTAAATATTGTGAAATCATTAATTTACAACAAAAGCTCATTACTCCATTTTAAATATATTTTACATTAACGGAAAAATATATGTTGATACATTGATGAAACAATGAACCGAAATTTTGCCCCATTTTTTAACTGAATTATCGGAATGACATCAATGACGTCAATATGTATCTCTAAATTACATAAAATTTGGAAATGTGACGTTTGTTTACTGGATATAGTGACCTTTTCAGATGACGTTATTATCGATTGTTGTAATAATTTATTAAAACGTGTCTTAATTTCATCAGCAAGGTGTGCATTTTACATGACTTGAATCATTAACTAAACAATTACTTTCATCAACATTTTCAAAGATATCGTCCATTCATCTAAGTTTGATATGTTTAAGTCAATATTTTTTAAAGTTTAAAAAAAATGTGAATGTTGGAGTTGCTTATTATCACGCGACACATTAACACACTCCAGGAGAGACACATTACTCTGTGCTAAACAGTTTAAAAAGTACTGCCCTACACAAAACAAATCAATGTTGTTATTGAGGACATAATATGAAAGGATGCTTAACTCAAAACATAATTAAGGAACGCAAGTATACACTAGAAATTAACAGTGAATCGAAATTACAGACTTCAAAAAGTGATTCCTGGTTCAAAGTGTTCCACCTCCAACCACCCTAAGAATTGCAGCCAGGTTCGAAGTGTTCCACTTCCATCCACCCTAAGACGTGCTGCAAAGGTTCAAAGTGTTCCACCTCCAAAGACGCTAACACCGTCTGTCAAATATTTGATCCTTACCCTAGAATTGGTGTTTAAAAAACACGATTAAAAAAAACCATATGTAATATAATGAAACGAAAAAAAAAACTATTACCAGACATTAGAACACAAAGCTGGTAAATTCTCAAGTTTAATTATTTTTTTTTATATTTTGTCGACAACTAATTTTTTTTTTCGTTGATAACAAAATGGAAATAAATTCATAAGGCAATTCTGTCAAACTATCAAAGTCTTAAATAATATTGAAGTAAAGCAAGGGACACTACAACGTTTCAAACCGATGGCTTTACATAAGTGTCATTCTTTCCCCCTTTTTATCCAGAGGCACAAAACAAAGCATTCATTTCCAAAATGTCAGAGGGTAATTGAAGTTGACAGTAATAACAGAAGAGAGCAATTTAACTTATGTAAAATGGAATTACCTTTTAAATGTTTAGCTTTTCTTGTACACAATTTTTGTGGTTGTAGGTCAAATAAGTCGGGGAAAAAAAGTCTAACAATTTTTTATGTTAAAGAAGTGTTGGGCAATTATGTATCCAAAAGTTGTGATCACAAACAATATTGACGGTGAAGATTTTTGAGACCAAGTTAACAACTACAATTTAAACCACATTTTTTTTTAGCCCAAAGTAAAAAGACTGCAATGGATTAATTAATATTAAGTTTGAGTTGTTTTTTTTTTAAATCTAATAAATGATTTGTTTTAAAAGTAAAACACAATAATAAAGTATTCAAATATATTTTATTGATAGGCCAATCTCAAATTTGGCCGGCATTTAAAAAAATGATGTGATCTTTACTGTTTGTCAATCAAAGCATGACTCACACTGTGTTAGTTCGACAAGTAACACATGCAGAACTCATATCAGCCGTTATTCTCTATCTGGTATCAGATTGGATGAGCTTTTATGTCAGCAGTTAGTCTATATCTAGTATCAGATTTGATCAGCACTAATTTTAGCCGTTATTCACTATCTAGTATCAGATGTGATCTTACTTAAAGCTGAAAACAGACTCCAACATTTCCCATGCAAGTCATTTCTAGCCATCTGATGTGATGATGGACAGTATGACCTGCGTGCCAAGACGTACGTCTGTTCCGCAGTACTCGTACCATAATTTCGCAACTTCTGAACTATGACATTGTTTCCACTTCATAGAGGGTGTCTTAAATGTATGTTGATAAATATGTTGATGAGTTTACTAAATAACAATTGTATTATTTATATTGTTAAACATCTTGACGGTTTACTAGGTTAACCCTGTATTAGTTTTATTGTTAAACATGATGCATTTATTTAAGTGATTGTTTTACTATGTGAAAATTGTATTAGTTATATTGTTGAACATGCTGATGTTTTAATAATGTGAAAAATGTAATAGTTATATTGTAGATATATTGGTTAAACTGACGTAGGAAGTGAGCTCGAAACATTTAACCAATTAAAATAATTAATATTTTAACTCACACAGACAGTGCGCTAGTACCATTTTCAATATTATTTCTATATTTGTTATGTCTTTTAATCGTTTTATTTGCATGCCAGTGAATATTGATATTTAAAGAATAGATGTAACAATGGATATATATTTTTTTTGTTCCTAAAATAATTGAGTTTCGAGAGAATTGAATCTTATATGTTATAACCAACACTTTTCACAACTTTAATCTACAAATGAATCTTTGTTTCTAGATTTAAAAAAAAATATATATTCCCTTCACTACATGATACTAATAAGTGTACGGCTTTACATTTTTTGTAATCTTCTTTGTTTGTATAATTGCTTATAATTTATAAAATGCTAAATAACAACCGGTATACAGTGGGAACGACATACACACTAGACAACTAAGCCACTAATTGTGTGCACTGGTGTACAGTGTGAATGTCATAAACACTAGTCAACGGAGCCACTAATTTTGTGCACTGGTGTACAGTGTGAACGTCATACACACTAGACAACGGAGTCACTAATTTTGTGCAATGGTGTACAGTGTGAGCTTCGTACCCACTTGACATCTGAGCCACTAATTGTGTGCACTGGTGTACAGTGTGAACGCCATACACACTAGACAACTGAGGCGCTAATTTTGTGCACTTGTGTACAGTGTAAACGTGATACATACTAGGCAACAAACGTAATGTGAATGTTTTTTGTTTTTTTTAACTCTTTTTAATATCACAAGTCCAACAGTCAAAATACCGTATCCACCATCAATCCTCCATCACAACATCGAAAACACTAACGCGTCATATCCCCTTATACAATTACGTCACAACACTCTCACACCTACGATACAGCTACACATAAAATATCTAACTAAACATCTTTTCCCTATCAAAAATGAAAACAATGATTAACACATAACAACAGTGATTCTCATACCCTTGACAGCTTACACATTTTAGTTCTTTGACTTTGCTAATATTTTTTTTTTTAATTAGGAACTCTCCAAAGTTCCTTTATTTGACTTGAAATTTAGAAATAAACTTTAAACAATAAATTAGATGGGAGTTTAAGCATAGGGGTCATGAACTCCTGTTCCAGACCATGTGCTAGGACCCTCTTAAGAGCTCAAATACTTTTTTAATACTATTTTTATTTCAGATTGTTTTGAAATCATATTGATTCAGCAAACTTTTTAAAGTCAGTGACCCCACTGAAAGTAACCCGTGATCCCATTTATAGTGCCGACCCATGATTTTGGGTTAGGGATCTGGATGTTGATATCCTGGCAAGTATCACGTGTCCCGATGTCTTATGCCTTCATTATTATATTAACATAATGTCATTAAAATTAATCTGCACGTTTAAAGTAAATATCGAGTGTTACCTGAAAAATCAAATTCCTTAATTCTTTCCAAAGTGTTAATTCATTAACTTCCATATCCTCCTCCCGTTTCTGACTTGATGTCGAGGGAATGAGAATCACTGTTGTTATGTGTAGAGCATTGTTGTCATGTTTGATAGGGAAAAGATGTTAGTTAGAGATTTTATGTGCAGCCGTATCGTTTGTGTGAGAGTGTTGTGACGTAATTGTGTAGTGGGAAGTGACGCGTTAGTTTTTTCGTTGTTGTTAGAGAAGATAGATGGCGGATGAGCTACATTGACTGTTGTGAATTGAATACTGCCAAGTGTTGTGCTGAGAAGATTTGATTGTTGTTCAGAAATCAAGTATCAACCACAGTTTCGAATTGCAGGGTTAATTAAATAAAGAGTTGTGCTGAAGGATTCGATTGTTGCTCCAACATTAAGTATCAACCTTATTTTGTGAATTGTGGTTAAATAAACTTTTGTTTACAACAAACCGCTTGATGTTTGTTGCATTGGGGACTGTTGCTGTATGATGTACTGCCGAACGGAATGAAGTGAAAGACATGGCCATACAGAATAATCGCTTCTTGACACTTGATTGTGTTTAGATATGTAGTGATGTAAATGTCAGTATGTTGGTTAACTGTTGCAAATACTTTATAAATTAATGTATTTTTTTTGGTTAAAACTATTTCTACGATACAAATAAATCAATTGCACGTTATATTTTTTATTATGAGTTGGCTAATGCATTGGTTATAAACTGGTCTTTCTTAAAGTTTACCATGTTGATTGCAAGATTCTGTAAAATGAATAACAAAAACAATACACTATATAAAGAATGTGTGGGAATTCCCCTTGAAAAGTACTTGCAGATTTGAGTGAAGGTAATACCATGGACCGGTTTCATGCCTAGGTGACAAGGCCTTCTTATGGGCTCATGCCCTGTCTGTCATCTGTTCACTGATCACTCATGCCTCAGTAGTCACATTGCAGGTCGTGCCCAAATTAACAGTGTGCTTTTTTTTTTAAAATTTATATTAAGTATTGCAATGATGGGCGGAGGGTTTTGGATTCATCTGGTTAGACAAATTTCTATTGTGAGGGACATCGTTACCAAGGAGGTTTACAGAGAGAGAAAGAGAGAGAGAGAGAGAGACAGAGAGAGGAGAGAAAGTAGCTTCTTCTTATATATGTTTTGAAGATACCCAACCCCACCGCCACAACCCTGCTGGGTTTTTAATTTTTCTAAGCAACACTATTAAATTGGGAAAGGAAATGTTCGCGGGAAATTGAACTTCAGTCCAATTTAAAAATAAAAAAAAATAACACACCGTTTCCTTGACATCAAAATTGTTTTAGATTTTTTAAAAAAGGCTATAAACAAATCATTGTTGACCTATTTAAATTCGTATTTTGAACAATCTGTGGATCTTATGTAGGAATAGTTTTTTTAACATCTTAATTATATGACATGGCCATAACTCACAGAACTGTTTAATGTCGGGGGGGGGGGGGGGTTTGCCTTTCATAACACTAATTATTGTTTACCTATTTTAATTCGTATTTTGAACAATCTGTGGATCTTATGTAGGAATAGTTTTTTTAACATCTTAATTATATGACACGGCCATAACTCACAGAACTGTTTAATGTCTGGGGGGGGGGGGTGTTTGACTTTCATAATCAGAAGAGACATGGACACACATGTTGTTAATATGTATTATAAATAAAAATGCTTTTTAATGAATATACATGTGGTCCCTTGATTAGGCACACAGAGAAATTGCTACAGCGGGGTAGGCCAGAAAATAATTTGTGTTAAATGTTAAAATCTGTCACTTTCATTGCTAGGACAGACCCCTCACATAATGAGTACAACGAAAGCAAGCACTTGTTTCCCAACTCATTACGCAAACATTATTCACTCACAAACAGCACACTAATAATTGTTACACTGAAAACAAAGTAAAATATATACACACAACAAACATATACACACACAACACACAACCAGCTCAGACACTCAACAATCATTTCGTTTCGAATAATGTATTTAGTATAAATGAAGTATGAATTTTTAAATTAAACAAAATAAAAATAGAAATAAAGAAAGCAAAAATATTATTAAAAGACATCAACTATTTTGAAATTAATGGGTGAATTTGATTAACCAAATAGAATTTTTTTTAGTTTAAACTCTTCGTATGCTGTTTACAAGGATATTTTGTATTAATTTCATTGTTTATTTTATTTTCACCTCACTATAGAAGATGTATAACATTTAAATTGTAAGTTTATACAGGATATTTGTATTTTTAAATGAGATTTGAAGTACAAATAAACACAAATAATTACTATCATGAATAAGGTCACATATTTAAAAGGTTTTTTTACATGTTTACTTAAAATATCAAGTTTCCAAGCCAGACAGGATGTAATATGACTTTCAAAAGAAAAATAATAAACTAGTTTACATTTGCATAAGCTAATGTCAAGGACGAATTTCTCTATCGCAACCCTATATAAACGACACATTGTGTAAACAATTGTGATAACATGTTTACAAGGGCATCATAAGGAGGGTGAATTTTTTTTTTTCAAACCAAAACTAAACGTCGGTTAAATTAGATGTTCATATCTACGTCGTTGTTTATCGCTGGAATATTATCATGCAACTGTGATAAGAGATGAACATTGCATGAGAAGGTTTCTTCTGGTCTTTTCGTAGTTTCGTGTATTTTATGAAGGAGCCGTGAAAATAAACTCATTTTAGAATAATTCGAAAGGTTGCCTAATTTACTCTAACTTTTACAAAGTTTGTTCTTCTTTAAATCTAATAATTCTGGTCGACGTAATCATGTGAATCTTGAAAGAATTTAAAGTTGACTAGTTTTAATTACTACTTCCATTATTTTATGTTTGTTCCTTTTTGAACATTTGTCATGATAAGTGTCTCAAGAATATTTCTGTCATTGATTTATTTTGTTTATAACTTGTGTGCTTTAAAATATTCATTCATTTTAAGCTTAATAATAAATAAAGGAAATACATTACGAGTAATAACAAACACATTTTAAAAAAAAATTTTTTCTAAATAATCCAATTAAGAATAAAATGTTAAGATCAACATTTAATTTAGCGCATGATAAGTCATAGCAGACGTGTCAGTTTGACCTGATTTGTTCTGGTACATGGAACACAATGAAATATTATTACTTTTCATTATTGTATTTCTTCTTTCAAACCAATATGACAGGACACGATATAATTTGCACCAGTTGCAAGCCATTAGCTCATTAGAGTCTTTTTTGTGTGCAGATTTCATAACATTCATGTTAATATTTAATATTTCTTTGTTAGTTATATACATTTTTTTTTTTAAAATTTGTATTCAACACTTTTCTAAGAAAATGTATTGGCTATGGTAAAATAGTAATTGAAAGAATTTTTCATTGGGCGCCTATTGACATAGATACATTTGCAAAGGGAGCTGAGAATCTTATGGCCGGAAATATACCCAGGCGAATAGAGGAGTGAATGTTATTAGTGCGATATCTAGTTAGTTACTTGTAAACATAAAATATTAAATAGATCAGTGGTCTCAAGTCAAATCATCCGAAAGCCACAAGAGGTCGAATCTGATTGAGATTAAGGCCACATCAAATAGCCCACAAAACAGCGATCATAAATTCAATAAAGTATAACTGTTACAATATAATCAAACTTTTTTTTAATAACAAATAAAATCATTAAGGGGTCTCAAGAACTAGGCTTTATTTTCCTCTTCCTACACCTTGCTGCTAGGGACCTTAGACATCTAAGTGACATTTGGCTTGAGTGAGTAAACAAATGAGACCACCATTATCGCTTTAAGATAGGTTTGGAGCTGAACTGATTTGTTAAGAGCTTTTCCCACAAAAGGGGCATCACAAAAAAACACAAGATCCGCTTTAACAACCTGGAAATCTCAGGGAAGATAGAGTGTATGCTCTCATAAATTGTCCATTCTTGTCTTATTTCCCATTCACATCCATGTATTTAGCCTTGAGTTCAGAAGTGCACTGAATACCAATCATCTCCATTTGACTCGCAAAAAAGGAAGAAAAAAAAAAGGGGGGGGGGGGTAGAAGCAACTTCAAAAATGAATAAGAAAGGGTCACAAAAAATTTGAAAATCATGTATTTAGCCTTGAGTTCAGAAGTGCACTGAATACCAATCATCTCCATTTGACTCGCAAAAAAGGAAGAAAAAAAAAAGGGGGGGGGGGGTAGATGCATCTTCAATATTGAATAAGAAAGGGTCACAAAAAATTTGAAAAGTGACTCTGTGTGTTTTGAGGTCTGCAAACATGTAATAACATTTGTTCAAAAGCATCTGGGTACTTATTACTAAATGATGTGCGTTTGCCCAAGACAACACTGACAAGCAGCCCCTGGTCTTGGAAGTCTTGTAACTCCTTGTTGAGTCCATTCAGCGATTAAGTAATGTAAGCAAGACGAGTCAAGTCCATAAACTATTTGGAATCACTTATTAGAGGAACAACCACCTCATTTTTCTTATGAAGGCTTTGAAGGCTAAAACGTGTTCAACCAGTGAGTAGGAGCACGTAGCATTTAAGAATTATTGATGCGAAGGAAGATGCTATTGCAGAGATAATACATTTTGATTTTTATCGTATAAAAGGCCTTTTGACTAACCCTATTTAAAAAGGGACCAACTATAAAGCTCGGAATTTCCCTCACTGGTAAACCTCACTTAAAAACTATTCTCAACACCGCATTATGTACATGTTTGTCTCACAAATAGATATAAAGTATAAAAAACGGTTTTAACCATTATAATCAACGTTCAAACCTGTACCATTAAAATAAAATCAGAATTAGACTAGTCGGTGAGATTCATTTGAAACCATCGCTAAGGATCACATTATAGATATGAGAATGGCAACAACGCGAGGGCTGCGTTAATACTAGAATTTGATGTAACATATCGGGCCGAAAAATATAGTCTTGCGGGGCTCAATTGGCCCGCGTGCCGCGAGTTTGGGATCCCTGAGATGAAAATATTGATAAATAGAGGTGATATTGTTAGCGCTTTGAAAAAATATAAATGCAATGAATTCCACAGCTTTCATTTGAAATATGGCTTTGTTAGAAATTTAAATAGGTTATTCATAGAATGTCTAATTTACCTTATAAAACATGTTATTTTAACTCAATTCTTCGTCTTAGAATTTGAATTTAGCATGGAAAGGAAAACTATTCCCTTAAAGGTAAATCATATTGTGGACTTCTTCGCTATCATGAGGACAACGTCATCGAAGATAACTCCTCGGCCCTCATTAAAATGGACATTTTGTATCAAAATAACAGGACTCTACTTTCTACAATGTTATCTAAAGACTCGGAAATCCAATCTCACACAGGAAACACGGTTACCATCACTGGATCAATGTCAGATCATCATGGAGAACTTTGCTTTTACTTTACTGAACGAGTCGACTGTCTGAAACTCTAATTTTATATGCAGGATTAATTTTTGTTTCATGTAAATGGTCTAAAAGTCTTCTCAGAAGAGACAAATGTGTCTAATACTCGTGAAAAAGATGGAACAGATTTGTATATGAAATCACAAATTTCGTTTGAACAAACGATCTCCGACCAGAGTTGTAAGTTTCTATATAATTTAATCTCACCAAATGATCTTATCCAAGAGAGGAATGGCGTCATGTTTTTAAAACTATGGCCATGTAAACATGTCACAAACAGAGCACTCATTAGATTCCATTTCTCAAAATCTTGATGATTTGTAGACAAGTCAAAAGATGCAAGGGGAAATTCTTGCTAATGTTTCAGCACACATGTGCCCATAAAACTAAAATAAAATCAGGTAAGATGTATACCTTAATATTTCATGGTTTGTACAAAAATGTTTTATTTCATATTTTTCTTTGGGAAAATAGAATTAATCATGACTATTTTAAATAAAATTTCTTCTGTTTATTTTATCCATATATTTGAATTGAACTTACTATTCCCTCTGTCATTATTTAATCCCCTTATTTAATCTGCAAGTTTGGTCCCTTTTGTTTTTTTCCCTGCTCAGCTAAAATGTGAAACAGGAATGAACAGTTCACTGGGTCCCCGAGTGGTTACGTCACTTTACAACAATACAAAAGTTTTGCGTGATACATAAACGGACTACGATCGGTGGATTATCATACTGGTAAGTTATATAGATTATCATACAGGTTATTAACATGAATTTGCATTTAGGTAAGTTATATGGATTATCATACAGGTAACTTACATGGAATAAAATAGAGGACAGTTATAGTCATTATAATAAAAGAAAAGAATAGGGATTACTATTGATATCGGGATTAAACAGACCGTGGTCAAACATATTTGCTTTCAACTTTAACAAAAAAAACACGATTTAATATTACCAGAAATATGGTACCTGACCTATCACAACATACGCCACTGGTTACCCGTGAATGCTCAAATAACAAGCCTATAAAATATCGTGCATAATCCAGGTAAATCACACATGTATGAAAAGCAGGTGTGTGAGTATGGCTCTATATTTTTGTAAGAAACGCACACGTCTTCTTTGAAAAAAGTAGTGAAATTTTAATTTTACGTGATCAATGATATAAAACATCGCTTCCATCTAATATCTCTCACTTGAGTATTTCGTGGTAACGTAACTAAGTTTTTGGTAAAGCAACCATGGCACCTGTTGTAAAGAGCGTTATTTCAAAGAACTATTAAAACTAAAGTTGGACAATGAACGCATGGCAATATTTTCAAACCATTTTTGCCTGACGCTCCACTTCAGTACCTCAAAATGCTTGATGTCCGGCAATTTTACTTGTAATTTCTTCATCTGTTAACTTTTTGAAGTCAACCTTATTTAAAGAATCATAAAAATGCATATGTATTGCAATACATGTTTCTGACAAAAGCCCCCTACACCAATTATCAAAAATTATAAGCAATTTGTATACATTAGATATCCCAGTGACTAAATTTGCCAGGGATCTAAGCATTGTACGCCTCAATTTTTGTGACAAAATTAGGTGATATCACTTAATAATGGCTCTCTCATGTATCTTAACAGAATTGTGTTATAATTAAGCAAGAATGTTACGTCACTTTCCAATAAAGCAAAAGTTCTTCGAATAGGAAAGAGTTTAAAGATATACGAAGTCTCCTATAGTAATTGCCCCTGGATGATAGACTTGCACGATACAATGTAGATTCCGCTACATTCCCTAATCTCTTTAAAATAACAGTATACACGTTTATTGTGAATAGTAACGAGAACTCTATCTGAGAACTTGTTTCTGACCACCCACAAATGACTGAAAACAATGTTCATGTTTTTTTGGCAATAATTGATCAGACGCTTACAATATTTTATATTTTATGTTTTAATGTATTATGTTTTTATGACTTTTTTTTTTTTTTTTTTTTTTTTTTTTTTTTTTTTTTTTGCTGGCATCCGTCCGTCACAATGTGACGAACGAGTGGGATGCGTAGGACGAAATCCACATATTTTATTTACAATTTCGTTTTTACATTCAGTGACGTGTCAAATGAGGCACAAGTTTCAATGTAAGCTGGGACTTGTATAAACAAGGATTTGGCTTGCTACGGGAGATTTTTGGCTCGGTAATAAATTCATCTCCAACGTGACCCGACAGGTAGTAGTCATTTTTTTTTTTTTTTTTTTTTTTTTTTTTTTTTTTTTTTTTTTTTTTTTTTTTTTTTTTTTTTTTTTTTTTTTTTTTTTTTTTTTTTTTTTTTTTTTTTTTTTGCTGGCATCCGTCCGTCACAATGTGACGATGGAGTGGGCTTCGTAGGACGAAATCCACATATTTTATTTACAATTTCGTTTTTACATTCAGTGACGTGTCAAATGAGACACAAGTTTCAATGTAAGCTGGGACTTGTATAAACAAGGATTTGGCTTGCTACGGGAGATTTTTGGCTCGGTAATAAATTCATCTCCAACGTGACCCGACAGGTAGTAGTCAGAAAATGATGTTATTTTTTCTGCTGTTTTTAACTTTTATTTTATTTAATTTTAATTTTTATGAAGGCGTTTTTTCAAGCTACCCATCGTGGATTGTCATTATGTGCTGTCCGTAAAAAAATAATTTCCTTTTTTAAATAAAATTTATTGAAAATATAAAATGTTCATTGGAAATTATCTGCAGCACATAATATTTCATCTTGTTCAAAGTGTATTTCGTAACGTCAGTGATTTTAACACTATATCTGTAATGCATTCGTTTGTATAAGACACCCATGATTTGTTTCAGGTTTGAAAACGCGGAAGGATATTTAAGAAAAGCATTAAGTGATAAGCTTTTTTATTTTTCTTGAGATTGAAATGAGGAGACGGGCGCAACCACATTGAACAAAGTTGGACGCACATATAACTTTTAGCTAACTAATTACAAAGTATTTTATACATATGTTGTAGAGAGTTAAGCCCAGGTGTTGGCTAATTGACAAGCGTAACAGATAAATTAATACGTGGAACACACGGGATGTCAACGGTGTGGGGTAAACCTACAGTCGAAGACTGACCATTACACACGCATATAAGATTGCTGCAGACGACACAGACCCAGAAAAGCACGCATTTGACAAAATAAAATGAGTAAAACATATTAGGGTTAAACCTGAAAAAAATGAACGCAACAAAACAGCGAACGTGTCGACAGAAAGCCTTCGTCAGCGAACAAAACAACAGAAAAAACGGTATAAAAATAAACATAAGAAATAGCACTTTGCTGGTAAGTAGTATCTGTGGGCAGCAATAGACGAATTGAGTGTGAGTCAAGAATTGACAAATAGACGTCATGCATGCAACATCAAAGATCAAATTATTTGTGCAAATTTACGCCAATTTTAAGATTGGCGTATTAATAAAAAATCAATAAGGTCGAATGCTATGCTCTTGTTTTTCTTTAGCGACAAAGAATGTATTATATTGTTTGATCCAAACGCTGTATTTTGTTTAATCAAGGCGTTCGTATTCCTTTTTGAGCTAAGTAAGTTTAATTTGATTGGCTGTTTCAAACGTCGTCTATACAAGATTTAACATAAAAAAATTCATTGTAATCGCAATTTTCTCAAACACTAATTGTTATCCACCATTCGTTAAAAAAAAATAATAATAATAATAACTTTCAGTGTTTTGTAGCTAATGTCAATATTTAATGATTTCCACAAAACAACTGTCCAAAAAGAATTTTCTCTTAACTGCTGGACATTAATGCTATGTATGGAGAAATTAAACAAAAATTAAAGGGAAGAAGTACAATTAATTAAAACTACCCTTTAGGACCTGGTCAATCTACCTTGTTTCGCTTAAACTCTATTAAAGGAGTTTAACTGATATACCCAAGCATGGGCGCCCGCAGAAAACTTTCTAGGTGGGGGGGGGTGGCAAAAAAATTTTTTAGTAATGTTTTAATATAGTTTTATTTTACAGTAGCGTATTTGTATGGTGAACGAACGGACAGGACATCAGCTTAGTTACTTTCCCTTTATTTTCTCTTTACTTTAATACATTTTTTGTCTATTTTTGTCTACAATTTTTTTAACCAATCAATCCAGGGGGGGGGGCAAATGCCCCACCTTGCCCCTACCTTCGGGCGCCCATGTACCCAAGTACCTAAGTTTATGAGTTAAGAAATAAATTAAATAGCTTATGTTTTCCTGTCCATGTTTTTATTTAAATCTCTTGATAATTCTTTTGATATAATTTTGTTTCTTTACATTTCATGAGCTCATAAATGTGTCATTTTTAAACGTAATTCTAGTGTAAGAAAAAAATAAATGCTCAAACAAGGCCGGGCTTTTTTGGATTGATTTTTGTGTGTGTGTTGCGGGGGCTAGAGGGTTGGGGGAAAGACTTTCCGTCCCAGATAGCAATTTGAAGATTTAACAAATTCAGTATACTCATAATCTTACCAGAATTGCGTGCATGCCTTCCACAATAAATTATGTGATGCTTGCAATTTCATACTCACACATAATTAATAAGGTTGGTTTTGTGTGTCTACTTCATTGCTAACTAAACTGTGTCACGAAATAGTAGTGGCTCGCCTGCGATGTGCTCGTGTTTTTCGCGCAAAAAAAAACTTGCTTTCAAGGTTTGGCCTTGGCCTTGATTCGGGTTCCCCGGGTTACAGCCTAGTTATTTGTACGTTCCACATGTTTATCACGAGACTCTGTCAAATAAATCACAACAAATGCAGAATTAAAAAAAAACAAAAAAGTATGCGTGGATTTTCATCCTGACAGGTTCAAGGCCAGTCTGAGTTTGTTTGACGGTTTATCTTATCTCTGCACTCACATAGCAGGTCAATCTCCGTACTCACTCACATAACAGGCCAATCTCCGTACTCACATAGCAGACCAATCTCCGTACTCACATAGCAGGCCAATCTCCGTACTCACATAGCAGGCCAATCTTACTGCAACAGCATTTTGTTAAATAAACAATATAATGTCTACACAAGGGACTGTGTGTGTGTGTGTATGGGTAGAAAAAGGGGAGGGGGGGGGGTAGAAAGCAGCTACTTTCAAAATGAGTTAAGGGAGATAATCCCCACTCTCCAACACTCAGCTGGATTTTTAAATTCTCTATGTAACAAAAGTAAATTAGTAAAGGAAACATTTAATTTATTTTTAATAGGTTATAGTTTTCTTTTTTTTAGGAATTGAAGCCCAAACCAGAACTCTCCAATTAGCAGGAAGTAAATTATACACAAATAATACAATAGTTTTTTTTGTGGAACATTCAATTAATTTGATAATTTGATTTGCTGAAAGAAAGGGAGATTTATTAAGTTATTGGCTTATTTGTAAAATATTTCTTTTTTAAAATATAATTATTAAAAAACACTTCCATATTTGACATAATAGAGATGGTGTAGGATTGTTTGGTTTCAAAACTCAAAAGGACCTTAGGCGTCCCTGAGAGTAGTTGATATGTAGTTAGGCGTCCCTGAGAGTAGTTGATATGTACTTAGGCGTTCCTGAGAGTAGTTGATATGTACTTAGGCGTCCCTGAGAGTAGTTGATATGTACTTAGGCGTCCCTGAGAGTAGTTGATATGTACTTAGGCGTCCCTGAGAGTAGTTGATATGTACTTAGGCGTCCCTGAGAGTAGTTGATATGTACTTAGGCGTCCCTGAGAGTAGTTGATATGTACTTAGGCGTCCCTGAGAGTAGTTGATATGTACTTCGGCGTCCCTGAGAGTAGTTGATATGTAGGGCAGATACAAAGCTTTTTAATTGAATATAGATTTAATGAACTCATTTGAGACAAGAAGAATTTGTTATGGTGAGTTAGACGAGTGAATAGTTACACCCACTCACATAAAGCCCTAACACACGTCTGACATGCAAACAGTACTCAGAAACTACACTCTTAATTCAAACACAGAAAGCACACCCAACATCCACGTAAAAATTACCCACTAACTACAGTCTTAATTCAAAATAGGCAAGCACACCCTTCTCCCACGCAAACAGTCTTCAGAATCTACACTCTTAATTCAATCTCAGCAAGCGCTCCTTATTCACTAAAAAAAAAGCAAAAAAAACACACACACAAAGTTAACAGACACAAAGCACAACAAACATATTCACACACAACTAACATACACATACAAAACACAAACAACTCACACCTACACCAAGCATAAGCTCGTTTATGGGGTTGTAAGGATTTCATGTTGCAAGTATTTAGTAAAATTAATTTTTAGAAAATAAAATGTTTAATCATTAACAGAAACATTAAATAAGAGGAAATGGAAATGGAAATAATGTTTTAAAAAGAAGTCGATTTCATAGTTACTTAAAATTTTAAAATTTGATGTGTTAAAAAAGAAAGATGTTTAGATAAAACTCTTCGTACCTCGACTACACAGATATGCTGGACTTACTCCCTTGTTCAGCTTCGATACCATTTACAAGAGAAGATTTATAAAATGTTGAATTTAAATTTATTTTGGAAATATCTACCTTTAAATGCCGGTTAGATAAATATATAAAAACAAACTTTATATTCTTAAAACTAAATTAAAATGAGTTAAAAGAGATTTAAAAAAGTCAATGAATGTTTACTCAAAATATAAACAGAAAACTTTCCCACGCCTAACAGAAAATATGTCTTAAAAATATTTAAAGAAAAAAAAAGTATTTTGGCTTTTCAGAAATGAATGTCAAGGACGATTTTCTATCTTACCAATCCAGATAAAATAACGCACTGGGAAGCAATTTTTTTCTGATAAGACGTCAACACGGGCATCACAAGATTCAAGAGAAATAAAATTATGGAAACCAAACCCCGAGAATGTGTCTGCATTTTTCCCAGATGTTGATATCTACGCCTTGGTTTAACGTGGGAATATCATCATGATCCTGTGATAAAAAAAAATGAACGTTGCACGAATTAGTTTCACAGTTTTGTCTATTTTGTAAATGTACAGTGAAAACAAATCAAGTAAAATTATCTTCAGTATAAATAGAAACGTTCCATTATTTTCTCCAAGTTTTACAAAGTATGTTCTTTAAATCTAATCATTCTGGATGACATACTCACGTGAATATTGAAACCGTTTAAAGATGACAAGTTTAAATCTTACGTCAATTATTTTTTGTTTATTCATGATCACCAATTGTTATGGTAAGTGTCTCACGAACATCTCTGATATTGATTTATTTAGTTAATAAACAATTTGTTGAGTTGAAAGCATTGGTCTTTTTACGCTGAGTAATTAATACAGGAATAAGATTCTTATATTGAAATACACCATTTAAAAATAAATTTAAAACATTAAATAATAAAATGGGTCTCAAATTTAAAAAAAGAGATGTTAATGTTAAAATCGCTATTATTTTTAGCTTTTTTAAACATTTTTCATTGGAGTTGTAAGCTGAATATTAGATTAAATGTCCCTATATAAATATTTTCAAACTAACATTTTATTTAAATCTTCCGTCCAGCACTTAAATTTGTATTCCACTAATTTCTGTTGCTGTTATGATTGTAAAGTTTTTATGATGTACATAGTGTTGTACGTTGTTTAAGTTTTAGTTAGTATTGTGAGGTTTGTATGGCTTTTTACATGGCGTATATTGTGCAAGTGGAAACAGCATGATCACAATACATATTTATACAGTTTATTTTCAGAATCTGTGTATCCAATGGAATATATGATGCAAGTGAAGAAAAGTATAGAATAAATAGTAATTTGGTAACTATTTTAGAAATTGTGTAACCAATGGTGATACGAACCAATTCTCCCAAAGTTTCGACGTCTAGGTTTTGTTTATGGGTAAATTATATTAACTTCACAAACCATTTGTTATTATAATGCAGTATCTTTAAAACAAAACGAAATCGTCAGCTGCTGTTACTCGATCACAATTACTACACAACAACAATACGTCNAAATTGTGTAACCAATGGTGATACGAACCAATTCTCCCAAAGTTTCGACGTCTAGGTTTTGTTTATGGGTAAATTATATTAACTTCACAAACCATTTGTTATTATAATGCAGTATCTTTAAAACAAAACGAAATCGTCAGCTGCTGTTACTCGATCACAATTACTACACAACAACAATACGTCCATACACAACAACATTATACGACGTCCATTCACTCACCACAAAATACGTAACCAAATAATAAGAATAACAGATACCTCAACGCATATACTCTCTAAACAACGTAATCACAATATACACTGACTTCCTTATCAAATGCCATTAATGATGCATGTGAAGAAAATGGTAGAATACGTAGAGAACAGTGCATTTTTAGACCTTGTGTTACCAATGGCTACATGATGTAAGTGAAGGAAATGACTGAACACATAGTAATAAAGGAAGTAAATGAAATGATAGAACAAATAGTAGTACAGTAACTTTTTCAGACCTTGTAAAACCAATGGCTACACGATGCAAGTAAAGAAAATGATAAAATACATGAGGGAGAGGGGCAGTGCCAGTTGATTCATTGTTGAAAGTATTTTTGGTCGGGGGGGGGNACATAGTAATAAAGGAAGTAAATGAAATGATAGAACAAATAGTAGTACAGTAACTTTTTCAGACCTTGTAAAACCAATGGCTACACGATGCAAGTAAAGAAAATGATAAAATACATGAGGGAGAGGGGCAGTGCCAGTTGATTCATTGTTGAAAGTATTTTTGGTCGGGGGGGGGCACTTGGCTTCCCCTCAGGAGGGGGGCAGAGCCCTCTTCTCCCGAGATAAATAAATAAATCCTGCTCGAGTGTGCAGTCGGCCCGCGAACTACTGTTTGATAGTTAATGCGACCCTCGGGCTGAAAAGTTTGGAGACCCCTGATATAAAGGATAAACTTTATTGTCCGCTTTTAATTCGGTTGGTAAACTATTTGTCGAACATATATTTTTTGGTATACCAACGTTAAGGAATAGTTCTTTAGATTACTCATCTTGATATACAGATGTATCATTCTGTGAAGGATAGGCAATACTCAAGATCAATTAAAGATATTTTAAATGATACATGATTATGGATTATACATTGTGCAATTCTATACGCTTTAAAACTGGAGACATATTTTTTGCTGTATGTATATATAGTGATTCAGCGAGCCATTGTGCCTGCCTGGGGCGTAATTCGAATGTTCCTCCCCAACCCCCATGCGATTAGTACAGATCAATATTTAGTTCTTTTGTCACGGTGAAAGCTGAAAATAACGAGCTTGAAATAGCGCTGAACATTTTTAGAATGTTCTTTCTTTAATGAAGGTAATTTTATCGGATGTTACAATCTGCTTGTTCTCGTCAATTGCAAAGTTGACTTGGTTCACAACAACACAAACAAATTCTACACTAAGAGTCACACATACCAGAAATAATGTACAGCCACACTTGGACTACTCTTAAGAACAACAACAACGTTCAGATCAAGTAATGGTATCAGTTCCTTATTTCGTTGACCCTATCACATCAGCTATCGGTTGACAAAATCTTCTCTATAAAATCATCAATACATAGAAACGTATCCTAAGACGTCTATCTCCTCTGTAATTAAACAAACACTTGCAACTATTCAGACTACAGCCTTAACTGAACATATTAACCAACACTAACTTAACAATACTGTCCAACACTAACTTAACAATACTGTCCAACACTTACTTAAAATGCTAACTTTCTCTTCGATTTTGATTTGCCAAAATCCACATGTAAGCCGATATGTGTAAATATAGTGTTCCTTGCTATTTCATTGACAAGATCATTTTGATCATTTCAAATGTTCTCTGTCTAGTACAGTAAATTGATTTAATCTTCTGTGATCACAACACAGTCTAATATTTCTATTTACATTTTTTTTCTTTACAATGACAAAGAAGAATATGCAGAATTTGAATTTCTTATCAACTTAAGCTCCAATAAATTCTTTATTTCTTCTTCTACAGCATTTCAGTAGTGATAGGGTTTTTGATGTTGCTTGATCTTAAATGGAGTATCATCTGTTACTCTGATGTCATGTTTTATTACTTCTGTGTTGCCTGGTGTACTTGTAATAGGTGAACTGTATTTTTTTAATATACATTTAAGCTTCAGTCTGATTTCTTTAGGTATATCCTTCGAAACATTTATATTTTCTATCATGTCTTTCTTATCTAGTTCTAGCAGATGCATTTTGAGTTCTTCATTTTCTTCTGTAGTTGTAATATTTGCAAGTTCATTTATACCATTCAAGCCCCAAAGTCCTAAATGTCCTCCCCAAAACACACCGCTCAAGCCCCAAAGTCCTAAATGTCCTCCTCAAAGCAAGCCGCTCAAGCCCCAAAGTCCTAAATGTCCTCCCCAAAGCACGCCGCTCAAGCCCCAAAGTCCTAAATGTCCTCCCAAAGCACGCCGCTCAAGCCCCAAAGTCCTAAATATCCTCCCCAAAACATGCCACTCAAGCCCCAAAGTCCTAAATGTCCTCCCCAAAGCACGCCGCTGAAGCCCCTAAGTCCTCAATATATTCTTTGAGCTTGGACAGCCGTCGTCGGTACTTTTTTTTCGAACTACTCGTCTGGACAGTGTCCAATGTAATCCGACCAGTCGTGGGTGCCGTTCTCACAACACTGACGATCAAGTTTAACGAGGGTCTGTGTGTGTGTATTTAAACCCTAAAATATCCACTTACCTATTCAAGAGAAGAGTCGAAAGCTCTCTCAAGAGTTTAAAAAAAAAAATTTTTGTCTTTAACATTTAAAAAATCATGACTATTGTTTCCAGCTCTATCTGAATAAAACAATAGGAAGTTGTCTGACGTAATAATTATTAGTAGAATAAGAAAGACAGCATTACTATTGACTAAATGTTCCACATTTTAATTATAACAGATGAAATGACATTTAAAACGACAATTAAATTTAAAATTAAATTATAAAAAAGATCAGTAACAATGTAAAATATTGAAACATTTACTTTATGTTCTTTCTAATGTGTTTATATTAGAGAATAACGGATATAGAAAGTGAACAAAATTTTAGAGTGTAAAGCTGCTTTTTGAAACCAGGTCAGCCTGGTGTGAAGCGACTACTTTATTTTTTTTATTTCTTAGAAATAATGTCCAACAAAAAATACAGAAATAAGTCATATTTAGAGATTCATATAACAAGTAGATTGGCAAAGGAGCGCAATAGGTGAGCATGGACGGGTTCAAGCTTTGGTTCTAGGACAACCTTAAAACTAACAGGTTGTCTGAAGACTGGTTTAAGATTTGGTTCTAGGACAACTTTACAACTAGCAGGCTGTCAGTAGACTTGTTTAAGATTTGGTTCTAGGACAATCTTACAACTAACAGGCTGTCTGTAGACTGGTTTAAGCTTTGGTTCTAGGACAACCTTACAACTAACAGGTTGTCTGAAGACTGGTTTAAGCTTTGGTTCTAGGACAACCTTACAACTAGCAAGTTGTCTGTAGACTGGTTTAAGCTTTGGTTTCTATGACAAACTTACAACTAACAGGTTGTCTGAAGACTGGTTTAAGCTTTGGTTCTAGGACAACCTTACAACTAACAGGTTTCTGAAGACTTGTTTAAGATTTGGTTTGAGGACTAACTTACAACTCACATTCTGTCTGTCAACACTTCACGGTCCTACCGTGGCTTTTCAGTCGCGTGACATATCTATTGCAACCATTCAATATGCTATACCATAAAGAATTGCGCTATCTTAACACTAAACACTAATTACAATAGCAAGGTGATACATTTTCTTTGTGCCCCTTCGATAAAACAACTACATGTTAATGGCTATCTTAACACTAAACACTAATTACAATAGCAAGGTGATACATTTTCTTTGTGCCCCTTAGATAAAACAACAACATGTTCAAACCTATTGTACATCAGGTAGTAGATCGACCTTGACATGAAAGCGATAGATCACTAAAGTGTAAACGGAGGTCACTTGGTGCGTACTGTATATAAAATGTTTTATTGCCATCAGAGTGAGTACTTGTACACAATTTCAGTTCAATTCGACTTTAGTAATTGGGACCAAAGTGAGATGCAATATGTTGGTACTCAAGGGTAAATGGGAGATACAAGCAGACCTGTTTACCCGTACAATTTAGGCGTAAAATGTATGATATTGAGTTGTATACATTATATATACTGTGCGTTTATTTTTTTACTACTAAGACAATGTATTGAATTCTTTAGTTATGACATTGTACGATTTTAAGAGTTTGAGGTTACACAGGTCTGTTCTAGGGATGTATTGAAAATCAATGATTTTATTTTACTTGTTTGTGTGTAAGTGTACAATGTTTCATCTAAATCGGACATCAGAAAATAGGTCAAAATCATGAGGCAATATGCCACCACATACAAATAATATGTCAGAGAAAATCAATTAAACGTGTATTAAAGTGTATTTTACAAGAAATAAGTTTTTCTCTCGAATTTACGTCAGGGTAACATCATCATGATTATATGGTATTTCTTGAATCATACATAACTTTTCCCTTAATCACATGGTATTTCTTGAATCACACATAACTTTTCCCTTAATCACATGCTATTTCTTGAATCACACATAACTTTTCCCTTTATCACATGCTATTTCTTAACTCACACATACTTTCCCATTAATCACATAGTATTTCTTGAATCATACATAAGTTTTCTCTTAATCACATGGTATTTCTTGAATCACACATAAGTTTTCCCTTAATCACAAGCTATTTCTTGAAGCACACAATAACTTTTCCCTTAATCACATGGTATTTCTTGAATCACACATAAATTTTCCCTTAATCACATGATATGTCTTGAATCACACAATAACTTTTCCCTTAATCACATTCTATTTCTTGAATCACACAATAACTTTTCCCTTAATCACATGGTATTTCTTGAATCACACATAACTTTTCTCTTAATCACATGGTATTTCTTGAATCACACATAAGTTTTCCTTTAATCACTTGCTATTTCTTGAATCACAAAATAACTTTTCCATTAATCACATTCTATTTCTTGAATCACACATAAGTTTTCCCTTAATCACATGCTTATTCTTAAATCACACAATAACTTTTCCCTTAATCACATTCTATTTCTTGAATCACACATAAATTTTCCCTTAATCACATGCTATTTCTTGAATCACACATAACTTTTCTCTTAATCACATGCTATTTCTTGAATCACACAATAACTTTTCCCTTAATCACATTCTATTTCTTGAATCACACATAACTTTTCCCTTAATCACATTCTATTTCTTGAATCACACATAACTTTTCTCTTAATCACATGGTATTTCTTAAATCACACATAAGTTTTCCCTTAATCACATGCTATTTATTGAATCACACAATAACTTTTCCCTTAATCACATTCTATTTCTTGAATCACACATAAATTTTCCCTTAATCACATGCTATTTCTTGAATCACACATAACTTTTCCCTTAATCACATGCTATTTCTTGAATCATAAATAACTTTTCCCTTAATCACATGCTATTTCTTGAATCAAACATAATTTTTCCCTTAATCACATGGTATTTCTTGAATTACACGTAAGTTTTCCCTTAATCACATGCTATTTCTTGAATCACACATAACTTTCCCCTTAATCACATGCTATTTCTTTAATCACACATAACTTTTCCCTTAATCACATGCTATTTCTTGAATCATACATAACTTTTATCTTAATCACATGCTATTTCTGGAATCACACATAGCTTTTCCCTTAATCACATGCTATTTCTTAAATCACACATAACTTTTCCCTTAATCACATTCTATTTCTTGAATCACACATAACTTTTCTCTTAATCACATGGTATTTCTTGAATCACACATAAGTTTTCCCTTAATCACATGCTATTTATTGAATCACACAATAACTTTTCCCTTAATCACATTCTATTTCTTGAATCACACATAAATTTTCCCTTAATCACATGCTATTTCTTGAATCACACATAACTTTTCCCTTAATCACATGCTATTTCTTGAATCATAAATAACTTTTCCCTTAATCACATGCTATTTCTTGAATCAAACATAATTTTTCCCTTAATCACATGGTATTTCTTGAATTACACGTAAGTTTTCCCTTAATCACATGCTATTTCTTGAATCACACATAACTTTCCCCTTAATCACATGCTATTTCTTTAATCACACATAACTTTTCCCTTAATCACATGCTATTTCTTGAATCATACATAACTTTTATCTTAATCACATGCTATTTCTGGAATCACACATAGCTTTTCCCTTAATCACATGCTATTTCTTAAATCACACATAACTTTTCCCTTAATCACATTGTATTTCTTGAATCACACAATAACTTTTCCCTTTATCACATGAAAATTCATTAATGACTTTTGAGATTGCTTTCACCACATGCAATTTTTAATCACCCATTAGATGTCTTTAATCAAATTATATTTCTTTAATCACGTGATATTTCATTAATCACACATTATTTTTACCAAAGAATATGATTTTTCTTTAATTACAGATATAACAGTAATATAGGTAGAGATATATGCCTATTTAATTAGATTTTATATTTCTTTAATCTTACAAGTATTCAATGTATTTCCTAACACATTTTCAACAATAAACAATGTTACATTTAAAAAAAAAAACTTTTTCTGAAACTCTTTAAGATGTATGGTGATTTCAATAGAAACTGAAGTGATTATAAAAAATGTATATTTGTCATTGAATGCAGATGTCTTTGCGGCATTTAAATCGTTTCTTATAAAAATGTCAAGTTTAAATACTACACTCATATATGCATTAGTTTTATTCAGAATTATAAAACAGTTCAATTCTAATCACGTAAATGTTACAAATTCAATCAATGGGAAGGAAAACAAAATGTAAATGAGTGGCGTTAAACGGCGGCAGTTTGATTAAAACACATACAAACGTTTAAGTAGAGTGAGTATTTCAAAAGTAGATTTAATGATAAAGAGAGTCAATCATTTAATGTAAGGCGACACATTCAATGAAAACAATTCTAAAGTATTTGCTTGTCAAGAAATCTTAAAACAAATTAATCAAAAACATATTAAACCTAACTAAAATCATCAAATATGATCGTGATGTCTAGTATAAAATGAGCAAAACAGAGTAGGGTTAAACCTGGAAAATTAAACGTAACGAAACAACGAACGTTTCGGCAGAAAGCCTTCGTCACCAAACGAAACAACAGAAAAAAATGTATAAAAGTAAAAATAAGAAAAATTAAGTAATAGCACTTAGCTTGGAAGTAGTATCCGTGGGACTCAAAAGATGTGACGTCAGAGGATTAGCCAACATCTACTATGTGACGTTAGACGTGGAGTGGTCTCGCCATTTATATTTTTATTTCATATATATTGTATAAAGTTGTCAGTCCAATTTCTGAATACTGATTGGACACAACACTGACCGATAATAAACCTAATAATTTCTTTTTAATTATATTTTTAGAGAGAAATAAAATTAAAGTTTGGAATAGAAATGTGATAGAAAGTTTTTAATAGATAGTAACTGGAGAAAGAAACTGATTAGAGACAAGGAAATATTACCTGCTTAAAGCTTAGTTTGCTATGCTTTTAGACATGCCGTTAGTGTATAATAAGGTTGGAAATCTTGTCTAGCAATGCTACAAGAAATGAACTACTAAAGGACAGTAACTGTAAAAGACATTATAGCAATTCATTTTCAAATTGTCTCTCTTTGAATCTTTTGTCTATTTCCCAAGCTTTTTTGTGTGCTTTTTTTTCTTGATGTAAACAACTAAAGAACATATTTTGTCATAACCCTCAAACCAAATACATCAAAGTGATTTAGGTTGTGTGGTGTCTTTAACAGAACAGCACCGAAACATCCAATGTTGCATAGGGTCTTAAACCTTATTAGAGTCAAGGAACACTTCTAAACTAAAATATAAACTATTTTAAAAAATAAATGGATGATATATTAAGTGTTGTTGTGTATTGTAAATCCAAATATACACAAAAATTGCAATATATTTTATTCATTTCTCTTGTTTCATATAACATATATTAAAAGAGACTATATTAATAATAGAAGCTTGCTCATTTCTCTTGCTTTATATAACATGTAATAAAGAGAAACTCTTAATAATATATGCTAATATATTTCTCTTGTTGCATATAACATATAATAAAAGAAACAATCTTAATAGTAGATTATATTCGTCTCATACACAAATTAATGGCAACTCGAACATAAGTGAGTAACAGAATAGAATGCATACTACAAAACAAATGATACAACTTATTCCTCTTCAAATCCAAGACCATGTTCAGTGACACTTTCCTCACTTAACTAAATCAGTTAGAGGGTATAAAAATTAGAATCTTGAAAATATCGGATAAATGAAAAGCCCGCATTAAGATGGAGCACACAAAAATGCTATAGGGAAACTCACCTTCCAACCCTGCTATATTGAAGGGATATTCTTTTTTTTTCAAACGTCACAGGATTACAAATTAACAGGATTAAAATCAAAATGAATCTACTACTTGGGCTAATGTTCAAACTGATCTACTACCTGGGCTAATGTTCAAACTGATTCTACTACCTGGGCTAATGTTCAAACTGATTATACAACTGGGCTAATGTTCAAACTGATTCTACTACCTGGGCTAATGTTCAAACTGATTCTACTACCTGGGCTAATGTTCAAACTGATTTACTACCTGGGCTAATGTTCAAACTGATTCTACAACTGGGCTAATGTTCAAACTGATCTACTACTTGGGCTAATTTTCAAACTGATTCAAATCCAGATTCTTTCATAAGACAGTTTATGTCATTATTGAAGTTTTCTGTTAAAACAGAGAATTACTTGAGTACTGCTTGAATTAACTTGATGATTTTCTAATGCTGAGATCAACACTTATAGAAAGTAAAATGATTTTCAATCTATGTTGTATGTCATACCTCTTCTTAATGGCGACATTTCCTTGTCAGGTTAAGTCAATGTATTGCATGTCTTGTCACAATGTCAAATGTGTAGAATGACATTATTTTTGGGTTATTATATTATAGTTCTTGAATATTCTAATATAATAGGAACATGTCAAATATATGATGTGGAGTAGTATGTATTATTTTTTTCTTCAGAAGTGGAATGGAATGTTGTTTTAATTTTAATTATCGCCTGACTTCCAATAATATATACTCCATTAAATTATATGCATAGTACTATAATATTTTTTGAAACGCAATAGCAAGTAAATCAATTAAAAAATTATTGTTGCATTTAATGTTACGATAAGAAAAAAAATTCGATTGAAACTTTAAAATACTTTCTTGTTATTATTAAGCAGCTGGATTTATAAAAAAATAATAGTAATACAATGCATTATTGATAAAATACTTGACAAATTAGACGCATATTTTAATGCAATATTTAAAAAAATCTATTGAGATTTTCTGTTTTATTTAAATATTTTATGTGTGTCGGAGTATAAAATTTAGGCTTGAAATGGAAGACAGGGTAATTAAAAGGACACGTCAGCCAAACGCCCTTATCAACGTAAAAAAGAAAGCATTTGATGTCAATACTTATGTGTTCGAATATCTGAGTGTAAATAGTTCTTTAGAAACGACAGCGTTCTGTGTTACAAGTGGAAGTTTTGTGGGCTAAATGGGAGGATGACGGTTGACACGTTCATTTTATTTCCGTCAAGTTTTCTAGAAGGATAACCTTGACTCCTGGTGAAATTAGATCTTCCGTATTAATCATTTTGTTGATAGCGATTTGTTTCGCGAATCTTCTGTCTTTTTGACATCTTAATACTCTGATGTTCGCAACATTTAAAGGCGCTCGGCGTTGATCTTCTGTTATATTTTTAAGTTGGCTTCCCTTAGTCTCTTTGCAAATGTCCTTAAATTAAAACGTGACTGTAACAAACTTATAACACCGATCTGACAATGCAAGTTGGTAATATTGTTAACTAATAATGTGTATGACTTTCGGCTGCTGATTGAATGATTGATTCATTCCAGTATCTACTCCTCATTCTCATTTGTTTCTCTCCCTTTCAGGAAGTGATAACGCCCAATAAAATAAATCAGAGCCCTTTATTACAAAAAAATAAATACGTCAAATAATAAATCTTGCAATGAGATATCTTGTCATCGTGCAGATCTAAATCAATCCTTTATTTATGTTTACATATTATGTTACAGTTAAGACGTGTTCAATTTGATTAAAAGTTTTGTGACAAACTCAATTTGTTAGATGTCAAATTATTGCGTTATGTCAGTTTAAGAATATGAAATGATTCATCTCGGTAGTTATATGGGGAAAACACAATTTAAAACTATTTTTATTTGTTTAATTTGTCTAATCGGTAGCGTATATTGGTTGGTGTCAACCGGTATGGTAAACTAATAGTGTCAGCCCCCCACCCCCCTTATCTTCAACGATGTATTTCTTCTTGTTAAAATAAGTCGACAGTATGACAATAAAAATAATGACAACAATTTAATTAAAGATCAAGAGGTAAATGTATTTAAGAACTGTAAAAACGTTAAATTATAGCCTTTCTTAAAATACCCCTTCCTGGTTTTTGAAGCTGCAGATTGGTAAATCAAAATCAATATCCTTTAACGAATCACTTTCAATAGATAAGATCTAGATCAGAAAAAAAATTAACCCCCTAATCTTAATCGGAAATATTCTTGATCAGCTTTGGTTTGAAAAGCTCCGCTGACATGAAGTCCCATTCATTCAAGATTTTCAAATCAATAAATACTGACCACATCATGACTTTTGTAAAATTAAAAATCAGCTGCATTGAATTGTATTCTATTTGTTGATAAATATTTTAAACATTCATATTTTTACAACGCGTCATAGAAAGTAGTTAGTTTTGGAACGGACACGAAAAAATCTTCTTCACTTGCTGATAGCAGACGTTTGGGTTCAACTTCCATAAACATATCAGCTATTTCCTTGAACGCTGATGATCTATCTGGAGTTGAGAATGAAAGCAATCAATACCCTCCAGCATCTCCCTACTGTTTACTTCTCGCAGAGAGATTCAATCATCTATTAATTGTTTTAGTGTCATTCTCTTTTTAAACCATAAAATTCTCTCTACTGATATTTCGTATTGCTCTGATTTTAAAGTGCCTTTTAAATAGTAAGTTCCATAAAGTGACCGCGCTTCTAGTGCAAAACATTCTTAATGTCTTTGGTTGGTCAACTATTGTCCACAGTAAAGCCTTCAGTTTGCAGATGCTGGTGTGTTAGATTAACTTCCTCAAATAGGTCTGCCCAAAAGTTAAAGGTAGCAGAAAAACTTAAAATCACAGACTTTAATATAAAGGACCTTGTGCTTTCCTCCTTGCCTCAAAATGTTCAAGAGTATCACACGTAACTTCAATTGCCCCAATATATTAATCAAACTCATTGTTTACCGTTTAAACAGGAGATTTATGATCACTACAACGTGTTGTTGACAGTCTTTTGAACGACATTCTATTGTGGTCACTGAAAACATTCCATGGATGAATCTATGCAGCAAAGATAGAAAAGAGTGTCGACAAATGTCAAACTTGCAGCATTTTCGACAAAAGGGTGTAACATATGAAAGTTACCGACCACTTCACTCAGACTTGTTTCACGGTCAAAACGATGTTTTTCTGAACTAATTATAAGATCACCTCATTTCTGACGTATCAACCTTGTATTTTTAATAAAGCAAGTATTTGGATACAATACAAGTGTCGAAAATTTACGTGTTGTCGGTTATACTTTTATAAAATTCTATCAGACCGAGCAGTATGTGCTGTTAATATGCTACTTTTCAATTTGGTGTCATCCCCTGAAATGGTGTTACCCGGTGCGGTCTGCACCCCCCCCCCCCCAACATTCTAGTAGCTACGCCACTAGTCTAATACTTGGCGGTATAAAGAAAATATAATTCACACTTAAAAAACAACAATTGTTTAATAAATAAGGTATTTCTATTTAAAAAATAAATGATCACATGTAACAATGACTACATTACAAGCCACAACTTTACATTAACATATAAAACAAAATCCCCTATGGAAAATTCAGTGTTGTTTTTAATAATAATATGTTACATTTAAATTGCAGGTTTTGATTTCACCATGGACAGAAGAGAATATTTGATTCAAAATCAAACGTATTGTGGTCTTCTTCAATGTCAAGCTGACACAGTCAGCGACGCAACTATGGCGAGCCTCATCAAAATGGAGATTTATTATTTAAAAAATGAACAACTTCTGGCCAGCATGTTAGCTGTAAACTCAGAAATCCAAGCTGAGACTGGGAATAACACAATAGTTATTGGGTCAATGTCAAAGGAGCATGGTGAATTTCATGTGTATTTCTCTGACCTATCCAACTGTTCTCAAAATGCGTTTATCTGTAAGATTCAGTTTAAAAACTCATCCCATGGAATCGAACTTGTTGAAAAAATAATATTACCAATGGACTCTAATGAAAGAGAAGCTGATATTTACGTCAAATCTCAAATTGCTATTGAACACAAAATATTTGATAAATCTGGAGCAATTATGAAGAAATTAACATCCCATACCAGTTTGATGAATAAAGGAAATGAATTTGGTTTTACATTAGGTCATCCTTATTTAATCAATGCAGATGAAATTTCAATGCAAGTTAAAAAGCCTCGGACAATTTCAGGAGAAACTAAAGAAAATAATTTTGAACAAAAACTTTCTGACTTGGAACTGAAGCTTCGTACACAACTTGAATTATTCATGAATCAAATGTCAAGTAAAATTGAAGATATCAAGCATACCACTAAGGAAACAAATACAAATATTAATGAACTAAACAATAAACACATCATAGGACAATGTCATCAAACAATTGGTGCTATAATACAAAGCAATATTGACTCAAAGTTATCAAACTTGGAGAGACGAATAGACGATATCATTGAACAAGTTGATGAAGTTAAAGTCTTAGTCAATGATTCAAAGCATTTAAAATGCTTTCCTAATGAAATAAACACAAGTTTTAACGAACTAATAAAACAAGAGATGATAAAAGCATATGAAAAAACAATGTCTCTACTCATCAAAAACCAAGTTGACCAAAAGTTTACAAACTTAACGACACAAATAGATGACGTCATTATTAAAGTTGATCAAGTTAACATCTCATTGAATGATTTGAAGAAAAGCCGAAACGAAAATGATAAAAGTTCTGATTTTATAAATATGACTAGTCAAAACTTGTCTGATGTTAATGGAAATCTTGAAGGCTTGAAAATTAATCAGAGAACATTAGAATCATTATTAGTGAATATAACAAAGAACTTTACACTCAACAAGTACAACACATCTGGAGATAATCAATCACAAAACCAACTTGTAAGAAATCGATTTTTCTTTTCAATTATCATTATACATTTGTAGGAGCAAAAATACGCGACATTTTAAAATAAAATAAATATTTGTAACTCTATATATTAAAAATAAATATATTGAATGTTATTTTATTTTAAACAAAGAAACAATTATGTAATTATGTTCTTTCAACTACATTTAAAACATTAAACATTGTTTTGAATTTTTTTTTAAAGTGTATTTTACTGACAAACATGTTACTTCATATTTTTAACACTGTCATCAGTTAAAATGTGAGAAAGGAATGACAAGTGCAAATGGTTCAAGAGTGATCACGTCACTAGACAACAAAAAACCAGTTATGTGTGATACAGAAACAGACGGTGGTGGCTGGATCATCATACAAGTAAAGTCAAATAAAATTTTGGCTTAGAGTTTAAGTATCTCTGATTGTTTTAATTATAGTAATAGTAAAACAAAAATTATTACATTTAAATGTTTCATCAAAATGTACGTTTTATTAAATAACATTGATGCAACTTTTAATAGAAAAATATATTTACTTAAACAAAATATATTTTTTTAAACAATTTTTTAAATAAAATATCCAATGAAACGATATACATAATACTTCTGAATAACTCAAGTAATAGATTTCGTTTAATATTGAAACCAGAAGACAAAAATAATTCATGAGAATATTTTTCCAGAGACGTGTCAATGGCAAAGAAAACTTCACCAGAAACTGGAATGACTATAAAAATGGATTTGGGTCATTGGATGGAGACTTTTGGATCGGCAATGAACTCATATCAAATATTACATCAAAGGTAAAGATATTTGTTCTTTGAATATTATCAAATTTGAAATCATTTTTGGAGAACTTTGAGGTTCAATTCTTAATATCATATCATTTCAAATAATATCAAAGCATTTGATCTATCATATTTCATCTTATTAATTCTACAAAACCATTGTCTTATCATATTATATCATTTCATATCATATCAATGTAAACACCTAAGTCTACTTGGATTGATTGATTCGTCAAGTTCTTTCACACGTTGAATACGTCATAGTATTCTTACTCTCGCTGAAAAAATTCAAGAACTTTCAATAATATTTGTAACTTTAATATTTAAGTATTTGCTTAAGCATAAAAACATGAATTTTACTCAGCTCGCTATCAGACATAAATAATACATAACCTATTTCCACAAAGAGTCAAGCACGGTGAGAACGTTCACTACCTAATTATCAAAATTTTAATTCGCAACAATTATCAATGAACTCCAATACTTGACATATCCCTCCTCTCCCATTCAAAATTTAACTCATGGGGTTAAAGAAACACTCACACAAAAAATTCCCATGAACATCATCAATTACAAACCTTCAGATGAACAATATGTTCCATACTTAATAATCTTATTTTGGTATCACTGAAAATCTAACAGGGTTATGATGCACCGCAATTAATAAAACCAATCATACGTACATAATTGAATTACAATTTAAGAGTTAAAATGCATGTACCGACTATAAAAAAATCAAAACATTAAAGGAAAACATTAAAATTCTTAATTTTTTTTCATATTATTGAAATTCAACAAATAAAAAAAAAGTATATTTATAATTCACATATCTGGGCTAATTTATCAATATATATACTAAATATGTAAATATAACAAAGATTATCTAATTTATATAATCAATAAGTTGTATTAAAAAAATCATCAAAACATCTCTCAGTAACACTATACATGTTGAGCAACATTTGCTCACACTAAATATTGATTCATCATCAATACATCTCTTAGTAACACTAAACATGTTGAGCAAACCCTGATCACAACAACTTGTGATACATTTTCATTTCAAATCTCTGCAATAATATCCAAAAACCGGAGCATCCATGGCTCATATTATCTACTAATTTATGTTCATTACCGTTACATATCTCTGTAAAGATATCAACATTTGAGCAACGTTTGCTCACAAAACAACTTCTCTGCTTCCCCCAACACATGGATTAATTTCGCATGTTCAAATATTTTTTTTGAACTATACAAAATATTATTACAAGGCAGATTTTTATTTCTTTTTCCCTCACTATTGCTGGGATAAAAAATATGCACGTTGGTTTTCTCCTCCATTGAAATATTAAATGTTAAAATTGAACTCTTGTAAAATTTAAGCCTATGTGGTGACTGTCTAATTACCGAATTTAGCATTATGGAGATATTTTAAAGATTGGTGATCACATTGAAGAATAAATCTCGCACCGATTAAATAGTAAGCCAATTTTTGAATGCCCAATAGTATGGCAAAACAATCCCTTTCTATTGCTGAATAGCGCGTTTCCCCATTCATTAGTTTATGACGTATTTACCTAACTGGATGAAGGATGCTTTTTCTGTTATGTAATAGACATGCCATTAGTCATTTGGTCGAGGCGTCTTTTAATTATGAACTGGTAATTATTGTCTGGTAGAACTAATATTTGTCTATTAGTTAAGTACTTTTGTATAGCTTCAAATGCCTGTTGGCATTCTTCCATCCAACGAATATTGTTAGGTCTACACTTCTTAGTGAGGTAAGTCACTGGTGCAGTTAGTGTTGAAAACTTTGGAATGAATTTGTTGTAATATGAAATCAGACCTACTAAACCTCTTACTTGTTTCTTATTTCTAGGCGGATCGATTCTTAACACTTTATTTAAATTGTTAGTAAAAGGTTTCAATAAACCTGTTCCTACTATGTGCCCAGGAACTCCATTGATTGTTCTACAATCTTTAACTTGGGGAATTTAACTGTATACCCGCATTTTTAAGAATGTTAAAAACATGTCTGGTGACATTCACGTGTGTTTCCCAGTCATATGTATAGATACAGATGCCATAAAAATATGTACTTACACGTTTTATATTTGTAAATAGTTTCCTAACTATGTTGTTAAATGTTGATGGGGCAGTTGCTAGGACAAATGGCATATAGTTATATTGATACAGCCCATCAGAGCCCTGAAAAACTTTGTACTCTTTGATCTTAATATGCATGGGAATCTGCAAGTATCTCTTTGTTAGGTCTAACTTGGTAAAATATGTTACTTTATACAACTGAACTAACCGTTTCTCCTGATTCGACATAATTTCAGCTACTGCTTTCGTTATAGCGTTACGCTATCTATCATCAACTTATGTCCGAATAGAGACGTCTTTCTTTTTCATTAACACCAGAGTAGAGCAATACGGTGAATTGGATTCTTCTATTTTTCAAAGGTTTAACATTGTATTCATTTTATCGTTGAAATAATCTACCATATGTAGAGGTACGGTGTACGGCTTTAGTATTATTGGTTTCCTATCTTATAATTTAATAAATTCCTTCAAAGGTCTTTCCAGCAATATCTGAAATTATGTCTTTAAACTCATGTAATATTTCATTAACTTGAGCTCTATATGTATCACTTAGATATGTATTAATAGCAATCACTGTGTTATCACTATGGTTAATAACAGGAACAGTCATATCATTACCACTAATGAGTGTGTCTTCAGTGTATTCTTCTGTTATAACTGTTTCGATTGTGCCATACATTATACGATCTTTGTTACTGTTAGTATCTGCACAGTTATTCCTGTCAAAATATTTGGTAACTCTATTCAGGGGATAGGCTTTATGACACTTTCCTTTTTGTATTTTGATATTATATTTTGACACTTTCTTTATTACTTTAATTGGGTCTTCTGTGTAAAATGATAGTGTAATTCCCATTTTTGTTTTCATTTGATCACCCCTTGAATACCCTAAATTGTAATGCGGTCATAGTATTTCTTATTTTCGACCGTCTTTATTCTCATGTTAGATTTTGTTTCTGGTAACCCATTTTTAACACACGTGTTCGTTCATATCTGACAAAAATTGTTGACCATTGTCTGATAGTATAACCTCCGGGAACCCCATTCAGGAGAATATGGACAATAGAGCCTCATGAATATCTTGTGTTGTTATATTCTTCAGGGAAATGGCTTCTGGCCATCGAGTGGGCATATCAACCAATGTAAGGATATACCTGTTCTTTTGTGCACTTAGTTGGAGGGGTCCCACAATGTCAATAGCAACTTTCTGAAACGGTATACCAATAACTTTTATTTCACCCAACTCTGAAGGTTTAACATGTTCTGACGGATGAGCTTTTTGACAGACAGGACATGTTTTTACGCAATTTGAAATATCTTTTCTCATAAACGGCCTAAAATGGAACAGTTTCTTTATTTGGTCCTCCTAACAGACATATGAAGAGTCCATTTTCAAAATGATGTATCTCCATTTTTGGCGTTGTGAGATAATCGACTTTTTCTGCTACACAATGATGGCTCACATTTTAGGAAAAATAAATGTTAATTTAGATATCTATTCAAAATTTAAGTTAGATTTTGTTGAAAATTGTAAAGTTGGTTAATTAAAATGTATTTATTTACCATTTTAAATTTCTTATTTTGTTTCAAAATGCTGTAATTCCACCTATAAATTAGCAACAAAATATGCATATCCATTTTGATTGCTAAACATTAGTTCCATTAGCAAATAATTTATTTTGTTTATAGACTACAAACCACTTACATAATAAACTAAAATAAATTTGTATCAAATACATTATATAATTGTATATGATTAATGTTTTTATTGATGTATTTTAACAGAACAGTATTATAAAAATCCTGGAAAGTCCGCTGTAACAGGGTAAAGTTTAGAGTGCTACAAGTCTGAATGATTGGTGTTTACAAATCTGAATTCTAAACCAAAGTTAAGAAGATAATGTTCAATTCACAAATCATTTTAGTTGAATTTAGAACAAACAATAAAATAGAACATAATGAAGTGTCAGATTTCGAGTGTACATCATCTTCAATAGAAGTTTGGTTTTGTTCCAGGACAGGTCGATGCTTCTTATGCACATTCAAATCAGAGGGCCAATATTTCTGTTCTGTGGCACCCTTTCTTCTGTAATGGTTGGCTCTGCATGTGAAAGATTGAATGTGTAATAAATAACGCAGCTAACTCTGTAAAGAAATTTTTATTTTTATTTCCTTAATAATTCTGATGTGTATTAACCATAACATATATAGCATCCTTCCGTTTCCATGAGACAATGGAGTAGCTAAATAATTATACACTTTGACGAGTGGCTCACTAGGCCAATCCTAGAATGACAATCACGGCCGCATCTCTCGCAGGAGAATATTGAATCTCTGTAAGATCTTGATTTCCGAATTGTTGTTTTTTTTTATTCAAGGGCCTCGTTTCGAGTATCTTCAGCCTGTTTTACTCCTTCAAACACTGATGTTCGCAAGTTTCAGCGATGTTCGGCAATGAACTCCCATTCATTTTTTTTTTCAATATTGGCTTCCCTCATGCTTCGTTTGCAAACGTTAATAAATCTCAGGCGTTGTCGTCCAATATGTCTTGACCCTTCTGCCAACTCTCCATAACCATAATAATAATATTGTAAAATCAAATTTTGTGGTTTTTAATTAAGTTACCGGTAACTCACCTTGCAGAACCATTTATCGTGATTACACGTTTGTCAGAGGATCTTTGCTCAGCTTGAATGAAGAAATGATTTGTCTTTTTCTTTTGTTGAGCTTTTTTTCTTTCATTTTCGAGATTTTATAGTACAAACAACTCTTTCATCCAGGCGGCCGTTATGCACAAGGTTTGTTGTTGTGTCGCGTCATGATGTTTAGTGCGCATGCGCAGAATGCCGCAGAAAAGCTTGCCAATCACACGGATTGGTCCGAAAATATATGCAGCCTTTCGATAATTAAAAAAAATATACACACCGCGTTTTGAAAATAGAATCATTTTAGACAAAGAATAATATAGTTATAAAATGTGTTGTGTAGATTAACTTTAACATGTCCTAAAGGAACCTGGTTTTCTCTACAAATATGTACAGTTATCTAATTTTTTGAAAATGGCAGATACAGCGTTTTGAAAATGGACACTTCATATGTCCCGCTAACGCTGAAGCATGAGCTGTATCAAAAACCATCCTACGCTGAAGCATGAGCTGTATCAAAAACGATCCTACGCTGAAGCATGAGCTGTATCAAAAACCATCCTACGCTGAAGCATGAGCTGTATCAAAAACCATCCTACGGTATGATACGGACACATCTAATTTATTCTCTATACTACCAACCAACGTTATAGGTAAATACTCGGTATCAATTTTTGTTTCCCTTTTCTCGTAAGTGATTTATCTGTGCTTTGTGTGCTCGACACAATTACTTCCCTTTTTGTTTCCAGTATTTGTATAACCCCTTCTCACTGGATTGATCATCTGCTAACTTTGTGTTCTTAAATATTGTGGTAAAAGTCATGATTGCATTTTTCATGGTTCTATCGCCAGCTAAATCTCTTTTAACTTGTGCTCTGGTAACTACACTACCGTCATGGCTTGCGGATCTGTAATCTTCTTCCATTATAATTCCTAATACAATATCCGTTTCTGAATTCTAAAAAAGAGCGGCCAAAAATCTTCCGCTAAATTAAGGGATGTCAATATTAATGAAAGCTGTTTGATAAGTCTTTATCGTCTCGTCAATAAGTTTAAATTTATACACCCTATCATTTATTGCATTGTCCGATACCAGAATCTTTCTGCAACCCACATTTGTATAACTTGTTTTACGAAGTGGAAAGACATCCCTCCCAAATACAAAACATTTTTCAATTTTTAGCCTTTCTGTTTACTTTGTAAGTACCTCGTCCACACAACCAACAAACTGCATTTCGCACATATGCGGACCTATATGAACCTTCCTTCCCTACCTATTAGAACAGTGTGTTTAATCCAGTCGGTTGTATTTCGTCCTTAGTCACTTTGTCTCGTGTCTGGGCATTTGATATTTATTTACATTATATCCAGTCTGACTGCTATACCTATAACTTTGTCTGTCCCTCTTATCTCTAGGTCTTGTCTGTGTTATTCCCCTATCATAACATTGACGGAAGTTGGACTTTAGTTGTCCCACCTGTCCGCATATAAAACATGGGCCAATTACTCCAACCTCTGCAGATCGACTTCTCAATTTTCCCAAGCGATCTACCAATTTTTCGGCAGCACCCACTAGCAAAGGAAATGATCTAACTTTTCTTGTTAACCTTACATGTCAAGTCGATTTATTAGTTGTGTTATCTATTTGTGCCAATACGTCCACATTTTTTTTTTTTTTTGCAATATGTACCAAGACACTATGAACTGCAACATGGTTCATATTTAGTAATAACTTATTGCGACACAAAAAGTCTTTAAGTCCTTCGAATATTTGTTCTTTATTAGAGCGTGCCACCCAGTTATCTAACCGTCTAACTAGATATGAATGGAAGGCTCTAAAATTTTCATTTTCGTGTGTCATTTATCCCTATACTCTTTGTCATATTACCCCGCACGTTTTAGTAACAATCATTTAACGGTGTCGTATTCCGACAATTTCTGTCACACGTCATCCGTCATAAGGAAAGAGTGTAGCTTCCCGGTCAACCTGACCTGTATATCGATGATCCACTCATCTTTTGGAACATTATTTTGAGTGGCTATTTGTTCACAATTAACAAGTCAGTGTTGTCATTCTTCGGTAGGCTTTTGAGTAAAGGATATTTTTTTTGTTTTTTCTCGTCTGGCTATTATTCAACTGAAAAACCTCTGTTTTGGTTTTCATTTCAGCAAATCTCAGTTCTTTACAAAGTTCCTCTAGTTCAGGCCTGCACAACATACGCCCCGCGGTTCGCATGTAGCCCGCCAGCACCCACTTTGTGGCCCGCGATGTAGTTAAAAATTCTTTATTCTTATTATTTTGTTAATAGCTCTACCCCTGACCTATATTCTTTTGGCCCGCACAAGTCGTGTCCTATTTTCTTTTGGCCCGCACATGTTTTTCATAATGTATTATGGCCCGCCTTACATTTTGAGTTGTGTAGGCCTGCTCTAGTTCGTATTGCCTCTTCCTCTCTTTGTCTATATACATATCTCTCTCTCTCTATCTAGCTCTACGTTCTTCCTTTTTCTCTCCCCTTACAAGTTCTTCAAATTTCATTCTTATATACTCCTCTTGTTTCTCTCCCGTATAAGAGAGTAATTCACCCCTTCTCCTAATAGATGCGTTTTTTTCCTCTGTACTTATTTTTATTTTACTTCGCTTCTAGTTTTCATTAATTGGTATGATTTTCTAGGATATATCTAGGTATTTATAAATCAATTCTTGGTATACACTATTTTTTTAAAGGCTTAATTAATCAAATATTTATAAACATATATAAACTATCATAACAATTTAATAATTTGCCTGGATTGTGAAATGTCCTACATGACGTTAATAACTTGCCCGGATTATCACATAAATGTTTTTCCACTACAAAAATATGACATTTAGTTTATGAAATACAATGTGGCCCATTCCATTATTATTGCTTGACTTCTTGCTGTCATCCTGTGTTATATGATTAATGTTCTGCAAAAATTGCTCAAAGCTGTTTGATGACGTAACTTATACTATATTTGTAAACAAAAATATTCACTTAGTCCTAGGCAAATGTAAACTATTTAGTGGAAGAAAAACTAATTTAACAATCATATTTATATCCATATTTTTCTTTTAATTTTTTTAAATTGTCAAAATTTGCAACCTTAGGTAATTTCAATTTCTTCCTTAGTGATGTATTTGATATTTCATTATCATGCTCATCTATTTTGTTATAGCCAAATGTGAATAATATTGAATAATCCTAGGAATTGGCAATATTTTAATTATTATTATTATTATTATAAATATTAAAAAAATTAAGTAAATTTGGCTTTTTTTAATTCATTGATTTCTTGAAAATCCTTCTAATCATGTTCATAAACATTGGTATTGACATAATAACAAGCTTATGCATGTACCCCGGGTTTTTATTATAATTATGTAGTAGGCCTACTGCAAAAATATTTATTTGTATGATATTCGTGACAATTTACATGTTTTTTTTTCAAATCTACGTCTAAATCTAAAAATCTAAATATTGATACCTTACCTCATCGATGTTTGTAGAGAGTATGCATGAACGAATTTCAAAATGTATAAATATTTTGGTTTGGGCTTCGGCATTGGTTTCGGCCGAAAGTAACTTGAAGGTTTTGGTTTCATTTTCCGTTTAGGCCGAAAAATGTTTTCTTTAACTTTCGGTCTAGTTTCGGCTTTTGCTGAAAACATAAAATCATTTTTGTTCCGTCTCTACTTCAAATCATCGTTCCATAAGTTTCCAAAGTTTTTAACTGAAATGAACATTGAACTAAAGTCAACGACACTTGAAACAAAAATTGTATATTATGGTTGGAGAGGCACCGTTATAAGGCCCACATAAATAAAGTGTTAACATTGTTGTCTAAAGGTTTGCCCGTTTATAATAAAGGTTTAAAGGTTTAAGCTATGTTTTAAAATTGTAAATCAGTTTATGTAACTCAGTGTTAAATGTCATAATAATAATTTGGTATCCAAGTGGGCTAACATGAGTTCGGAAATAATTGACGTAGATTGTTATTGTATAATTATTATAGAACGATTTTTAACAAGTCTGACATTGATTGTGTTATATTATGTATGATAAAAAACAAATACTGAAGATAAAAATTAAAATAGATTGTTATTTTATGTATAAAGAAAATAGTTTTTTTTTAAATTGTAGATGATTACGTCAAATATTTTAAAATTATAATTAAATAAAACACAAATGTTGTGAATCGATTGAGGTCCCACTTGTTTAGGTCCTAGTTGTTGAGGTCCCACATGTTGAGGTCTCAGTTGTTGAGATCCCACTTAAAATTGGTGTCAAAAAGGCGCCATTTTATTGATCACTTAAACAAATGACTCATTAAAATAATAATGATAATACCACTATCCCTAACATTAACATTTAAACATTGTTTGATTAGCATTGTCAAGGAGAGGCCATAACAACGGGGTGCACACATTTAACTCTATCAACACTGGGGCTATAACACGTGGTGAACACATTTTACTCTAACAAGAGTTAAACCATAAACATATGGTGCACACTTTTTGACTCTCATTAGCATGTGGCCATAACCCAAGTGGTGTACACATTTTCAATCTATAAAAAGTTTAGCCATAACCACGTTGAGCACACACTTTCACTCTATCAAGAGTGGGGCCATAACCACATGGTGTACACTTTTTCAATTTTTGTAAGAGTGGGTACATTATCCCGTAGTGCACACATTTTCAATCTATCAAGGCCATTATTTTCAATGTATAAATAGTTGGGCCATAACCACGTTGAGCACACATTTTTACTCTGTCAAAGAGTGGGGCGATAACCACGAAATGCACACATTTTCATTCTATCAAGAGTTGTGCTATAACAACATTGTGACACATTCTCATTTTATCAGGAGCGTTATCAAACTCTTATAGATATATATTAAGTTATTAAGTGGCTATTCGCTCCCAGGTATCAGAAGTGGGATATTGGGATTAAAAAATATTTTAAATATTATCGTTGGGTTTGTAAGACGAAATTAAATATCAAATTAAAGATAATTGAAATGACTATGTGTTTGTAAAAAAACTTCTCCAGTTTAAATAAAATAAACTAACACAATGGACTTTCGAATGGATTTAGTTTAGAGGCATCCAGATACTCCGGGCCGCTATTGGGACCCAGGTCTCTTTAGACTAAATCCCATTCAGATGTCATTTATAAAGACAATAATATTTTAAATAGATTTTTTTAAAATTCAACCTCTCTGTTCTGGTACCCGGGTTCCAATTTTGCATCCTTTTGTTAAATGATAAAAAGTTTTAAATTAGAAATGTTTGAAAAATTCCTTAGTCTTTGAAATGTTATTTTAAAATGTCTCTTTAAAATTTCTTTTGTAAACAATGGGATGCAAATAGATAAAGAAAAGACGCGATACAAGTGACGAATTGAATCAGGATAAGTGTATGATACAAATCAATTCACATAAAATATAGCATTGGGCTTATCATGCTAATTATATGAGGTATAAATCAATTCATTTAAGGTACTCAATTTAAAGCGTTGTTGCCTGCTTTTATCCTTTCAAGCTCGTCCATTTATTATTGAAAAGATTTTTAGTTGTGTCTCTGAACCGCTTTTAAAACGCATTTGTATTAATGAGCGCCTTGAAATTGTTCATTAGTTGTAAACAAAAAATGATCAACAATGAGTGTATAATTGATTTATTTTAAGTTTACACTGAGAAGCAAAATGTGTTTGTGTTGAAACTGTTTACTATTGACAGTTCAATTGGTGAAGAGGATACATTTTTAGAGTGGAAAAAGATGTGTTGTGTGTTAAAGATCTGGTTACAAATTTCAGTCAGTACCCCATCTCCTCGACCAGTAAACAATCATTACAATAATCTCCATGGTTAGTAAACCATCATTACAATCATCCCATTGGCCTGTAAACCATCATTACAATCATCAACTCGGCACTTTCACGATCGCTACAATCGTAACATCGGCTTGTAAACCATCATTACAATCATATCATTGGCCAGTAAACCATCATTCCAATAAATATAATCTCTCCTGGGCCAGTACACCATCATTACAATCATTAAAATTATCTCCCCGGCAAGTAAACCATTATTAAGTGATCTCCTCGGCCAGCAAACCATCATTAAAATCATCTCCTCGCCCAGCAAACCATCCTTACAATAATCTCCTCGGCCAGTAGACCATCATTACAATAATTTCCTAGGCATGTAGACCATCCTTACAATAATCTCCTCGGCCAGTAGACCATCATTACAATAATTTCCTAGGCATGTAGACCATCCTTACAATAATCTCCTCGGCCAGTAGACCATCAT
>CAXITT010000398.1:570004-592550 GCA_964033795.1 Lymnaea stagnalis | reverse complement strand
ATATATATATATATATATATATATATATATATATATATATATATATATATATATATATATATATATATATATATATATTTAAATATGAGTTTTGTAAAAAAATAATTTCCGTATGCGTTCCTATACAATTAATCAGAACGTGTCAAAACTTTAGTGAGATGTTTCGAGCACGCGAGCAAAAGTTTTTAAATGATTACAACCCTTTTACAATATTTCCTTTTAAGCCTTATAATCATTTTTTTTTTCAAATATGAGCTATACAAATGACATTTCAAACAGGGCTAATGCATGGTTGGATAGAACCTTAATCAAATACAAAATCCCACATTCAGTTTTGAGTTTGACATAACAAGTATGTTTTGGAAGTAAAACAACCATTCTACTATATTCAGTTTGTGGTCAAGGGCCGACAATTCATTTTCCCCCTTTATTTAAGATATATACTTTTAATGTCCGCATGCGTTTCTATACCATTCATCCGATTACGATACAACTTTAGTGAATTGATATGTCCCCGCCATCATAGGATTCTTAATTAATACAAACATTTAAGAATCCGTTACCTTTTTATGTTTTTTTTAACTTTTAAATGAGCGATATAAATATCATTTGAAATAGAACTAATGCATTTGTGAATGGAATTTTAATCAAATACAAATAGCGACATTTCAATTTGTGATTGACATAATAAGTAGTTTTATGAATTTTTATAACCATTTTACAATATTTCGTTTGGTGTCGGGGGCCCTAAATTTACATAAATAAATAAATGAGCTATAAAAATATAACATTAAACAGAGCTAATGCATTATGATATGGAATTTAATCTAATACAAACAGTGATATTTCCGTTAGTGTGTGACATAATTTAGTTTGTTTATGTTTTTGTACAACCATTTTTCAATATTCAGTTTTCTACGGGCCCTAAATTCCTTTTTTAAAAAATCTTATTTCATCTTTGGAAAAAAAAAATCCTTGTGTGCTTCTATTCCATTTATCCGAATGCAATAAAACATTAGAGAGACGTTTTGTTCACGACCGAAATGGTTTTTGAATGATTACGACCATTTTAATATATTTAGTTTTGAGCCAGTGACCCTATATCCGTTTTTGCTAATATGAGTTATATAAAAATATTTTTAAAAAATAACTAATGCATCCTTGGATGCAATTTGTGTCAAATACAAATAGCGACATTTCAATTTGTGTCAAATACAAATAGCGACATTTCAATTCGTGTCAAATACAAATAGCGACATTTCAATTTGTGTCAAATACAAATAGCGACATTTCAATTTGTGTCAAATATAAATAGCGACATTTCAATTTGTGTCAAATACAAATAGCGATATTTCAATTTGTGTCAAATGCAAATAGCGACATTTCAATTTGTTTCAAATACAAATAGTGACATTTCAATTTGTGTTAAATACAAATAGCGACATTTCAATTTGTGTCAAATACAAATAGCGATATTTCAATTTGTGTCAAATGCAAATAGCGACATTTCAATTTGTGTCAAATACAAATAGCGACATTTCAATTTGTGTCAAATACAAATAGCGATATTTCAATTTGTGTCAAATGCAAATAGCGACATTTCAATTTGTTTCAAATACAAATAGTGACATTTCAATTTGTGTTAAATACAAATAGCGACATTTCAATTTGTGTCAAATATAAATAGCGACATTTCAATTTGTGTCAAATACAAATAGCGATATTTCAATTTGTGTCAAATGCAAATAGCGACATTTCAATTTGTTTCAAATACAAATAGTGACATTTCAATTTGTGTTAAATACAAATAGCGACATTTCAATTTGTGTCAAATACAAATAGCGATATTTCAATTTGTGTCAAATGCAAATAGCGACATTTCAATTTGTGTCAAATACAAATAGCGACATTTCAATTTGTGTCAAATACAAATAGCGACATTTCAATTTGTGTCAAATACAAATAGCGATATTTCAATTTGTGTCAAAAACAAATAGCGACATTTCAATTTGTGTCAAATACAAATAGCGACATTTCAATTTGTGTCAAATACAAATAGCGATATTTCAATTTGTGTCAAATACAAATAGCTACATTTCAATTTGTGTCAAATACAAATAGCGACATTTCAATTTGGGTGTGACATAATAAGTAGGTTTATGAATTGATATAACCATAATACAATATTCCGTTTGGTTTCGGGGCCATATTTTTTTATATGAGCAATAAAAATAAAATTTTAAACAGACGTAATGCATGAGTGGATCAAATGCGATTCTTCCATTTGTGTGTAACGTCATTTATTAACTTAAATTTATTCGAGAACGCACCAGACGGTAAAACAAGAAACAAAATAGTGTGTATATAAAAAAGTACTTTCATTAATAATTGAAACAAAACAAACACTTCATTTTTTTGAGTGGCATCACAACGCATGTTGGGATTTTGCTAGAAGTTAAATATATATAACCAGAAACACTCACTCTTTTTTAGCAATCAATAAAATACATAAAATATTAATTTAGTGTTAGTAACTCACATTGAATAACAAGCTATAAATTGTATTGTTTAGTAATTTTAAAAAAGTATATACAATTTTGTGACATCTACTCAATAAACTAATATTTTTTGCTTTAAGAAAATATAATAAATCGTTGTCATAAATTTCATGAAGTAATTTTATTACCTTTTTATCTTTTAATTTAATTAAAATATATCAATCGAGCATAATAAGAAATAAATGAACATAAATCTTTTTTTAACATTTGTATTCTTTTTGCTTTAAACATTATATTTATGATTTAAATAAGTCTAATAAATTCATGTTCATTTGATGCTTATGGCATATTGATTGCACTGGGAAAGACAATCAATCATGGAAATTAAAAATAGCCTCTGTTTATCTCCAATGTAAAGATAAGGAAACGTTGATCTAGTTTTGAAACATAAGGTCACTATTTTGTTGTTACTACCTAACTGAAACTATTTTTAACATAATATGTTTATAATTTTGTACAAAGTAACTGTGACTATTTGAATCTAATCCATTATAACTTTCTTCCATCGTGACTGTTAGCATTTTAAACATATTGTTACTTTAACTTTGTTACAATAAAACTGTAATTGTCTTAACATAATGGCATTATAACTTTCTTACAACATAATTTTAACTATTTTAACATTATATCCTTATAAATGTGTTACAACATAACTGTAACTATTTTAACCTAATAAATAAAGTTGTATTATTAGTTACAAGTTTGTGTTATTCTCTGTTTGTTATACAGACAAATAAACAATGTTGACTGAATTTATGACGTTCACACATGAACCGGTGTGTATAAGAATAATAAGAAGAGGGGAGATGTGAATAGATTGTGAGAGAGAGGGAGGAAATGTGAGTCAAGTGGAGATAAAGAAATGACGATACAAGGAAGAAAGAGATTTAATATTTAAAGAGACAATCAGTGAGGGGGGGGGGTAGAGAAAATATTGAGAGTGTGAAATAGGTAAGATGTGATATTTAAATATATAGAGAAGAGTGACGATGAGACAAAGAAACAAAGAGATGTGAAAGAGCGTGAGGGATTAATAGAAAGTTGTAGAGAAAAGGAGTGAGTGTTAAAGAGAAAATAGATCTAAAAGGAGATATATAAAGTGAAGAAGAGAGAGTACCATAAAACGAGAGATACAGAGAAATTGAGTTAAAATAACTAAATAATTTTTTTTTTAAATTCTCACTTTCCTCATTTGAGAAACATTAACAAGTTGTCGTTTTGATAAAAATTCCCTGTAAGTTAGATATTTTTTTTTAAATTTTATTGTTATGAGCTTAAAAGGTCATAATGAAATTATTTATTAGCTACTCTGAGAAACAGTAAAAAATTGACAATCATTTTGGTCTAACTTTTTGTTTAATTTAGATCTGATGGGATGATTGTCTAAATTCCTCCCTAGATTAAGCGAGAGGTCAAGTTGTTGTTTTTTTCAATTGAGACATTTAGACTATAAGTCATCAAGAACTGTATAAAAATATAAAATCAGCTTAAAGTCAAAACATAATCTCGATAGTGCTGGATCTTGGTCATGAGACCTTCTTCCTGCCGCCATGGATTTGGACATGAACCCTTCTTTCCCGAGGCCTTAGTCAAACATTTTCACTCTCTCATATTAGAGATACATCTTTTTTTTTTATATTCAAGGAACTTAAGGTTTTCTTAGTTTTTTTCTTTCTTTATTAATAATATATAAGTAGGGCATAATAATTAAATAACACGTGTACAAGGTTGGCCTACATTTTACTTGAAATAATTAATCTCACTGGCTTATTTTAAAATCGATGAATTGGCATTGCAATTCTAAGTAATTTTCAAATTTTAACTAGACTAATAAGATTGGCTCCTTTTGTCTAGGACAATAATTCCCAAACACTGTCGCACACAGTAATATATCTCGCTTGGAGTGTGTTAATGTGTCGCGCGATAATTAGCAATTACAACATTCACCCCTTCTTTCTAAACTTAAAATGATACTGACTCAAAGTTTTCAAACTTAGACGAAAGGACGCTTTCATGAAAATGATGATGAAATTATTTTTTTAGTTAATGATTCAAATAATATAAAATACACTCGTCATGAAGATAAGACATGCTGTATAAAAAATACAACAAGCGAGACTAACGGAATCTGAAGTATCATTGTATTCACCAAACAAAAGACAAATTGTCAAACTCAAACGTTGAGAGACAAATAGACGCTTTCATTGATGTCATTGTTGTCATTCCGATAATACATTTGAAATACGAGGAAAACGTTTGATTAAATGTTTAATGAATATATCAATATATGACATTCCGCTAATGTAATATACCTTTAAAATGGTATACATAGTTTTTGATGTAAATTTATAATTTCACAATATTTAGAGAAAAGAAATTGTAGTTTAAGGCAAGAAATGTGGCAGGTTAGGCTAAACATTTAACTATTAAAAGACACCCGACTTCTAGAGTTTTTCTCTAGCGTAGAAATAAGTCGACAATGAACTCCTTGCAATGAACTGTGTGAAAATAACAATTGAATTAGGGATCATTTAGATTTTGTAATGTAAGATAATGTTTAGAGGGAAACAAATAAAGTCTAGGAGCGTAACAAAGGGTAGGGTAGGCGTATAATGTATAATGGTAATATATTTCTCTAAACCTAATGACGTTACAAACGTAAACATCATTACATAGATACTCTTTGTTTTTCTTGGAAATAACCAATAGTGATGAGTTTCACCAGAGCAGCAGATATTAGCGCAACGCACCTACCATTATTATTCCGATAACTTATGCTCATATATTTTTGTTAAATTATCACAAAGAGCCTAACATTGTTATCCTGATAAATGTGGGTCATATATTCTTGTTAATATGAAAATAATAGAATACACTTGGGTAAAAATAATTTTAAGTTATTAATTTTTATTACATAAATGTATTATTTTATTAGAGGATATTATTTTCCTATCCAACATTAAAGTACACACCTTAATGGTTGGTTCCAATGACTCAATTTTTTTACTCTCAGTGTATGTCACAAGATGTTGACATAATGTTTGTATTTTTCAAACATGTATTTGTATTATTTTTTGGTTAGTGTTAAGACATTTATATTATCTTGTCGTATATTTTGTATGTTGATATGAAATAATTATAAACAATTGATAAGTGAGATACATAAAATACAATTTAGTGTTTGAAGTAGAACTGTGATAGAAAGTTTAAAAAAAAATAAATTAATAGCTAGTAATTGTAGAAAGAAACTTTTTAGAGAGTTTGGTTAAACTTAGCCTTAGATGCATTAGTACATGGAAGTGATGTAGAATAACAGTGAAAATCTTAACTAGCGACATGCCAGTGATGTAGAATAACAGTGAAAACCTTAACTAGCAACGTTCCAAGCAATTAACTATTCAAGAACGGTAACTGTAAAAATAATCCTAGAAATAACTTATCAATTTGTCTCTCTTTAAACTTTTCGTTCATTTTCAGGTTGTAACATTGTTGGACTGCGATAAGGCTTTAAAAAAGATTAATTGGACACTAACAATGTCTGTCAATATAACAATTTTTCTTACTTCACTAAAACAGAGTTCTAATTGTTTCTGGTAACACTTGTTGACGTAGGTTAATATTAAAGCTTTTCAGAATAATTACCGTAACTATTATTAATTTGAGCTTTCTTCCATTCCCATTGAATATCACATAGCAATATTGAACAGTGAAAATGCTGTTTTATCGATGTTTGCTTGCAAATTTAATTGTACTTGGAAGGCTTTCCCACACGTAGAAGAAAATTGATTTTGGGCCCTAGTTCAATTAGATTAGATTCTGTTTTAATTGTCGTGTGTTTGTTTGGGCGCTAGTTCTCTATGTTTTGTGCTGCAACCGTAAGTCTTTTGGCAGTATTTTGTATGTAACATTTAATACGGAGATTCCTCTGTAGTTTGTGCACTGAAGTTTGGAGCCTTTCTTGTGTATTGGAGTTATTAACGCTGTTTCTCACTATTTTGTGATCTTTCCTTCTTGCCAAATTTTAGTTATAAGTTTATGTATCTGAGTGTGCAGTTCTTTTCCTCCATATTTAAATAGTTCTGCTTCGATGAGATCTTGTTGGGGGCTTTGTGATTTTTAAGATAATTAATTACCTTTGGTTTCTTCTATGGTTGGACATTGTATAAAAGGGTCTGGTCCTCCCTGTGGGGTTGATAATCTTCTTCTTGTCTATTGTCTGCTTTCAGTATGTCCTCAAAATATTCAGCCCACCTCTCAAGTACTTTACTATTTTCCGTGATTAATTCTACATTGTGGCTCTCACACATTAATCGGTCTGGCTTGGTATTCATTCTTTACATCTTTTATCTTCATGTTCATTCCTTTTATATTTCCCTCTCTTGATAAATCTTCTATTTCCTTCATTTTATATTTTTCCCATTCCATCTTTGTTTTCCTACACATTTTTGTTGCTTTCTTTCTGGTTTCCTTGTATGATTGTGTTGTCTTTCTGGTTTCCTTTTATAGCTTGATAATTCAAGTTTTGTTTCTTTCTTCCATAGTCTCTTTGCATTCATTGTCAAATTAATGATTCACAGATTGACTTAAACCCTATTAATGAGACTTATCATGACATATGATATTTAAATAAGGAAACAAAATCATGAAATAATTTTTCTAGAGACGTTCCAATGGCCAAGTCAACTTCACCAGAAACTGGAATGACTATAACAATGGATTTGGGTCATTAGATGGAGACTTTTGGATCGGCAATGAACTCCTATCAAACATTATATCAAAGGTAATGATATTTACTTTGAAATATTGTTAATTTTGAAACCTGTATTTAGACAGAGTCAAGTTAAATTATAAATATATCAAATCATATAATGTTTATTTTATCATATACAATGATATAAATTATAAATTATATATATCATTTTATATCATATAATGTCATAGTATATCGTGTTATATAATATTATTACAAATCATATCATAAAATTTCGTTGTATCTTATATAGCATCATATTATCACATACCATGTCGTATTACATCGTATCTTACAATACCTGGCGTAGCGCAAAATACGTCTTTCAACCCATCACTTAAAAGAATACTCATACAAAGATGTTTCCTTTGATTCTGTAACGGACTATGTTTTCACATGTAAACAGAGAGGTAGCATGAGTGGACAGTGAGTGTGTTCACCAGGTTTTTCCACGGGGAGAGACAATCAATGTGGATTGTATTTTTGAGAACAAATGTGAACTCCACGTTTTTGGAGAGTAAAATTATGTTTTTGTCAGAGCGGTTGTTTTGCACGCTTTGCTGGTAATAAAGTATGAGTTGACTGAGATAGTAGAGAGCTGAGCGCAGAGCAGTAGAGTCAGTCAGTAGCGTGAGAGCTGTGAGATTAGACAGTTGAGCTGAGTTATAGTAGTCTGAGGACGTGTCTTTCTTAATGATGGAATACTATAGATATATATGTGAAATTACATTCATGCAAGGATTATTTATTAATATTATCAATATAAAGTGTGTTCAATAAAGTACTGTGAGTTTTAACTAGAATTGAGCATTCTTCTTTACGTGCCTGAATAATAAGTGAAAGAATGAAGAAGACTGAGTCGGCATCCTGAAGCGTTAATATAAGTAACCATACTACTGACATAACCCACAGCATAAGAAATAACATCCCACGCCATGTCAGAGTAGAAGTGTGTTACAAATGGTGTCAGAAGCGGTGTAACGACGATGCGTTACAAATATTGTCAGAAGTGTCAGAACAACGATGTATTACAGAACATTGAGTAACAATGATATATTTTAACATTCGAATCGAACGTCATTACGCCCGAGTATTTGTCAAGTCTGAGAAGAGTCCACGACACACAGAGCAAGCTGACAACGATTGAATTTAGGTCAGTCACGGGAGTCAAAAGTTCAGAGTGCAAACAGCTAACTGGTACACTGTTTCAATTATATAACAGTGGAGTGAATATTCTCGTGGAAGAAACAGCAAGAAATCTATTTTACAGTTATTAGTCAACGAAAGAGATGATCCACACAAAACCAAAAGAAGTCTGATGTCATTACAGATGAGATGTTTTATCAAGACAGCGGAAGTAAGATTTCCCCAGCATAATCTTTACTTATACAAGCCGCACATAGCCTAGTGCGCAATGCAAGTCAAGTAATTCTTCAAGTAATTCTTCAATTACTCACAAGTGCAACAGAACCGGAGAGAAATTAGACAATTTTCAATTATTGGATTATCACAATTACACTATTACGCAAGGTACTTACATTGGAGTATTGCAGCAATTTGTGGTGTAACTTTTCTCATTGGATTATTTTACCCAAGTACACTACCACATAGGATTATCTACTACCTAGAAGGAGCATCTACTACATAGGATTATCGATTACACAGAAATCATAGCGTCACAGAGGAGCAGAGGTGACCAACTACGGATTTCTTTTAAACACTTGGTATTTATGTATTTATGTGTTATATATTATATATAATTTAAGACTTTAAAAATCTACTTATATCATACTTAATTAGATTAAGTAAATTTTTTACTTTTTCTGTATAATATAAGTTTAATTTTAGAGTATACTGTAGGGACATCCACGGTGTTATCTTTCCTAGGGAAGTTTTTTTATTAAAACGGTAAAGGTTTCTTCTGGCCCTATTTATAACACTGTAGGATAATTCTGTGTTAGCTGTGAAGTCTAGTTTGTACATTGTCATAACTGTTGTTTTTTAGTAGATCGTGTCATATTTGTGCTATTTGTCTTGTCATTGTTATACATATTGTCAACCTACTGTCATATTTTCTACTATCTTGTGGTCCATAAACTACACAGTACTTTTGTATTTGTTGTCTCATTTGTATACATGTAAACGTCTACATATCTGTATTTATGTTGTGAAGTAGACAATTTAATTACTTTAAATTTTTCTTACACTTATTTATAACTTATAATTCATGTTTCAACTTGCATTTGTGTATACATTCATTAACATGTAGATATATGAAAGATCGTAAACTATTTTAATTGATAACCAAAGAATAAGGAGATAACTGATATACTGATACATAACAATATAATTGTAGTTACTCACATTACACATAAAAAATGGCAGAGTACTTGGAATTATTAGAAGTAGGTGAGAAACTTGGCTTGAAGCAAGAGAAATTAACTGACTTCGTAACTCGAGAAATGGACAAAATACGAGACAGACAGAAAGAAGACAAAGACCGACAAGACAAAGACAAAGACCGACAAGACAAAGACAAAGACCGAGAAGCTAGAATGTTAGAAAGAAGACAAAGACCGACAAGACAAAGACAAAGACCGACAAGACAAAGACAAAGACCGAGAAGCTAGAATGTTAGAGAGAAACGATCTTAAACAAATAGAAGAAATGAAATTAAAAGGACAAAAAGAGATAGATGAACTAAATTTAAAAGGACAAAAGGAAATAGAGGAACTTAAATTAAGAGAGGAAGAAATAAAACTAGAAAGAGCTAGAATAGAATCAGGACAGCATACACCATCAACAAGCAATAGGGAAACCAACAGTGCATACAAACCTAAATTTAGAGAATTTAATGAACATAAAGAAGAAATTATTAGTTATCTGTCACAATTTGAAGGCATATGTCAGTCTTATAATTATAGAGAAGAGACTTGGGCTAATATTTTATTGAGCAGATTATCAGGGAAAAGCCTAAGCATTATTAATTCACTTAGTGAAGAACAAAAGAATAATTATACATATATAAAGAAAGTTTTGTTAAAGTTCTATGGAAACACAGAAGACATTTATAGAAAAAATTTCCATAACATAAGACTAGAGAGAGAAGTAGACCCTAACACCACCATATTCAATATTAGAGACAATCTTGTCAAATGGCTTGAATTAACTGAAATTGACCTAAATGATCCAAAAGCATTACTGGATATGTTTATCATAGACAAAATATTAAGAAATGCATCAGTCTCTTTATTTTCATTCCTTAAAGAGAGAAAGATTAAAAATGAGCGTGAGTTAGTTGACTCAATCACAACATTTAAAGATGCTCACCTGGAAGTTTACAATTTTTTCCTTCTTATGTAAACAACCAGCTTGTTCAGTGTCTAAGAGACACAGGTTGTACAACAATAGTAGTTGACAAAAAATTGATTGATCCTAAAGACCATATATCTGAAAAAACCACAGTCATGTTAGCAAATAACACAAAAGTTGAATGTTATAAAGCAGTAGTGGACATAGACTGTCCATGGTTGACAGGAAAGGTAACGGCAGTACTTATGGATAATCCAGTGTGTCCATTAATTATTGGCAATATAAAAGAACTAGGCAATAACACTAAGTATCTAATAACAGAAGGGATAAGAGGAAGACATTTAAACATGAATCCAACACATAGCATAACAAGACAACATAACAAAGGAATTCTTAATAAAACATATACAGAACAAAAATCAGACAGGGCAAAACACATTTTTAGACTAAATTCAAGAAATATTCATCAACAGTATAGACAGGCTGAAAAATTCAAAAATGAAATCAAAGACAGAGAAAACAAGTTTCAAGATGAACATTACACAACTACAAATAACAATTTTATGGAAAGAGACAGACAAAGATCACAATTGTCATTTTCTTCAGTGCGGAGAAATACTTAACATTACATTTTAGCTAACCTAGCATAACACTTTCTGCTAAATTAATTATTAGTTGTCAAGAGGAAAATTTTTTTTCAAATATGATAATTGTCAATACAGAACTATTTTATAAACTGTTTACATTCTTGGTTATCAACTTTTTCATAGACAATGACAATAAAAGGAAAAGACAATACAGTAGCTGATTTCCTTTCCAGACACATTGAACATGCAGACAATGACAAAGACACTGACTTAAGACACATTAGTCAGACATTCTAGATGAATATACACACATACGTTCACTCAGTTTTTTTGATAAGACACTTGTACATATCAATTTTTGTAAATGAATATCATATTTTAACCGATTGTAAATTTTCTAATGCAAAATTTAAGATTGTTACATTAATTTTGCAGTGTTTATTATTCATTAAGATGTTAATGTCACTTCACATTATCATACATAAAGATTTTAAGAGGTTATCATTGGTGATTTTTTAATTTTTTGCCAGGGTACATTATTCACTATTAAGTGTGATATTAACAGTAAAAGGCTCTGTATTTCATAATAATGAAATGTTAATGTTGTTACACTGATTTGATTGTTAGATGTGGGATTGAAATTTCTGAGAGACATTATCATTATTTCAGCATATTATTTTGTGCCAAAAATTTTGTTGCACAAAATTTTTTCAGATGGGTGGGGCATGTAACGGACTATGTTTTCACATGTAAACAGAGAGGTAGCATGAGTGGACAGTGAGTGTGTTCACCAGGTTTTTCCACGGGGAGAGACAATCAATGTGGATTGTATTTTTGAGAACAAATGTGAACTCCACGTTTTTGGAGAGTAAAATTATGTTTTTGTCAGAGCGGTTGTTTTGCACGCTTTGCTGGTAATAAAGTATGAGTTGACTGAGATAGTAGAGAGCTGAGCGCAGAGCAGTAGAGTCAGTCAGTAGCGTGAGAGCTGTGAGATTAGACAGTTGAGCTGAGTTATAGTAGTCTGAGGACGTGTCTTTCTTAATGATGGAATACTATAGATATATATGTGAAATTACATTCATGCAAGGATTATTTATTAATATTATCAATATAAAGTGTGTTCAATAAAGTACTGTGAGTTTTAACTAGAATTGAGCATTCTTCTTTACGTGCCTGAATAATAAGTGAAAGAATGAAGAAGACTGAGTCGGCATCCTGAAGCGTTAATATAAGTAACCATACTACTGACATAACCCACAGCATAAGAAATAACATCCCACGCCATGTCAGAGTAGAAGTGTGTTACAGTTATTATTTTTTTATTTAAAGAGGAAACAACTTTGCAACTTTGAAAAATAACAAATGAAAATGTCAATGTTGAGAAGCAGAAATCAAACAAAAAATATTTTCTTACCACAGCAATTCCATCTAGGATGATGCTTATACCCCTGGGTGTGTACATCTGAGTCACAATAACATCACCAGGGTTGTACAGAAGCTTCCTTCCTTTTGCCTAGATCACATAACAAACATGATCAAAGTGATCATATAAGTCTATTACCAGTATATCAGTTCTACGGACACATGAAACAATTTTAATGACTTTAATTACATGAGTTATTTTTCATGAATATAGCAGACAAATAAATTTTTAAAAAATTAAATTCTGTAGGTACAGGGTTTGTGATGTGAAATGCATGTGCACAAATTTCTCAGTCTTCATCCAAACCAGAGTCAGTTTTTAGATGAAAACTTCAACTTAGCAGATCTGATGGTTGTTATTTTATTTATGACAATTTATGTTTTTCTTTTTTCAATGAGATTTTTTAAATTCTTTACGAAATAATCAGGAAGTTGGTGTTTCTTTGGGGAGAATATAGGACATTTTAAGCCAAACTAATAATGCCACCAAGAGTCATACTCTCCAAGACAAAAACATGTACACTTTTCCTGTCAGTATTTTAAAAACTTTGCATCAATAAGTGTTACTAATGAAAAAGTTGGTTCATAAGAAAATGGAAACAAGGTTAAATTAGGTAAGTTTGATATAAGCCACATGAAGGCCTTGATATTGGACACCAGATATTGCTAGAGCAAGACAATGGACTTACCTTGATAAACTTAAATAAATCTGGGTTGTTGCTGATCCAGGGAACAGTAAAAATGATTTCATCATTGCTCGGAGGCGTGATGATCAACAACTGCATGTTGACCTTGGCCAGTTTGGTGTAGATTTTCTGAGAATATACATTAGTTTATCTCAATTAATCAAATTTCTGAGACTATATACAAATCTCATTAGCTCATCTCCCTAAATCAGATTTTCTGAGAATCAGTCAATTTCACCAGCAAGAAGAAATATATTAAAAGAATAGTAACATTACATCTTAAAACTAAAAATATATTCCATGTTTTATGAATTTAACAAAAACTTTCAATTTTTAATGAGAAATTAATTTTCTTATTATAAAATGAAGTTATATTTCAATGAATGATCAATCACATGTTAAACTATTTTATAATTTAAATTTATAAATGTCCAATAAAAATAAGTCAGTCTTTTATATAATTTCAATCCATTTATTTCTTCAGAATGGTCACTAAGCCATTTACACAGAGGTCCTCGGGGTTGATCACCAAACCATTTACACAGAGGTTGTCAGGGTTGGTTACCAACCATTTACACAAACCAGGTAATTAATTTTTTTTTTTTTTACATTGTCCTTTACCCACACTGCACTCTAACCCCTTTACTCCTCAGACAGATCCATTAAATCCTGTATCTCTCCATATATGTCCCCAATCTCTTTAACAATGGTACACTGATCCCAACTTTCTTCAAATGAATCCTCAAACCCTGATTTCATTCTTTGATTTTAAAACTCTGATTTTCTGGCTGTCCTTACAACCCATAACCCCCTCCAGACAAGCCCCCCAGATCAGCTTCTCAAACTCTTCATCTCATCACCTTGGACACCAGCTCCTCTAATCAGGCTCCCCCTAAAACTATTAACCCTCATCAATTAATTAATTATTATTGAGTGTCAAATGCACCTTCTCTAGTGATGCACCATCTTGGTGACCAATGGCTCTCTCTCTCTGCAAGTGTCGGAGTTTGTCCAGTTGTGACTTCAAAGTGATGCGCATGGCTTGCCTGGTCTTGGCACTGGTGGAGACCACTGGATGCTGCATCTGAAGGTATCCTGCAAGAAGAGTCATTGATTCCAAGATTAAAGGTACTGCCTCCACTAAATCCACTTCATCCACATAGCATGTGAAATATTCAGCACATATGTTAAATTCTGGAGTGTTTAAGTAATGTGTTTGAATCTAACAAAAGGACAGCATGCAAAGTTACTAGAGATGAAGTTAATTTCTCTCAATAGTTTTTAAGAGCTTTATGACTTTAGATAAAATGAACAAGACAAGAGAGACCAAAAACAGACACAGTATGTGAACATAAGGAATAACGTACCATGATGACATAAGACAGGAGACAAAGCCAAAAAGAGATAGATCAAACTAATAGTGGAGTCAAGCAAAAAAGACACGATAACAGTTTACAAAAGAACTAAAAGCAGCCTGGTCACAGACCCATCATTCTTGTAGCTTCAAGTTTATGCTGTCTACAAGTTGCTGCATATTTGCTCAGCACATCATCAGAAAGGTCCAAATCCATGTTGGTCAAACGCCGCATAACTTCCTGTCTGCCTCTGATGTAGCTGCGGCCAATGTCATAACCCTCTGATAAATGTTGGCGTATGTGCGACTCGCAGAATTCTATCAGCATTTTTATAAGTGTCTGAATAGCAAAGGGTTAAAGTAAAATTATAATAAGAGTCTGAATAGCAAAGGGTTAAAGTAAAAGTATATTAAGAGTCTGAATAGCAAAGGGTTAAATTAAAATTATAATAATACTAAGAGTCTGAATAGCAAAGGGTTAAAGTAAAAGTATAATAATACTAAGAGTCTGAATAGAAAAGAGTTAAAGTAAAAGTATAATAAGAGGGTGCACCAAGGAAATTAATTTTGGCTTGAACAGAACTATGCATGGAACATAGCAAATGAGCTTTTGCTTTTTTTAACTGTTGGGTTGGATTTAATGTTATGAAATACTTGAAAGATTTGTAATTAATTTCACGCACACGTCTACTTACAGGACAAACTTCTCCAATCTGTAAAATTCTAAAAAATCTACTTGCTGTCAAAGCGATTATGATGAAATTAAAGACCACTTCATCAGTTGTCAGGATGTGTGTGGCCATGAGGTCCACTATACCAAAAGGAACGATGAGTAGGATGATAGCTTCCCATAGAGTCATAACTCGCTTCACTGAATACTGGGAGGGTTACAAAAAAACTACATAAGTTATACAGTTATAATGTTACAAGTGATGAGTAGTTTGAGATGTTGCACGACAGTAGGAAACAGAAACAGCACAAAGAAGAATAAAATTATGCCGTAAAAATTGATGACTCACTCTAAAGAGCAGCAGTACAATGTGGAATGTTATGTAGGTCAGGTTGTACCAGAAGAAAACTGTTCTGTGCCTCTTGTTGTGAATGAAAATCTCATTAGCCATCTGCATGACTGTGATCGTCACATCAAAGAAATGTAGGAAGATGACAAATGCTCTGATAGTGATACCCAGGTAGTGCATGTTGCGTTCCAAAAACACCAGCTCCCTCAGCTTGAGCCAAAGTTCTTGTTTCTGGGGGAGGGGGGAAATAACAATAAAGAGATGAAAAGAAAGGAAACAAGTATTCAGTATTATGAATCTTGTCACAATCTGCAATTTAAAAAATACAAATTGAAATTAAAATATTTTAAAGTAGTTGCTCTCAGTTATATACAAAGCCATTTAATTGACCAATCATGGTGACCAATTGATAAGAAACCCCTTTATTTTTAAATTTTAGGTGTCCCTTAATATGGAAGTAATTTCAAACTGACAGCTTGTCACATACACTCTGAAACTCGTCCCTCTCCCCCATAGACAGCGACGAGGCCATGACAGGCAATTCAGGCTCATACCAGCAAGAAGCCAGTATAGGAGCTGCTCATTCCTGCCCAAGACAATCAGGGACTGGAACCATCTTTCAAAAGGAACTCTCTCCCCCATAGACAGCGACGAGGCCATGACAGGCAATTCAGGCTCATACCAGCAAGAAGCCAGTATAGGAGCTGCTCATTCCTGCCCAAGACAATCAGGGACTGGAACCATCTTTCAAAAGGAACGGTTGAGGCGACAACACTAGACACATTTGTGTCTATTGCCTCCAGCCTTCAAACCCCTAGTGCATAATTTCCTCATCACCACCAGTAACAGAAACATTGCAAATCCCATCTACATGCATAGGAGCCAAAATGATCAATAAATTGATCGTGGGCCCTTAAGATATAGAAGAAGAAGAAGAAGAAGAACATAAAGGTAATTCAGTGATGACCAGTGGAACAATAAAAAGATAGGAGCCACACAAAAATTCCATGAGCCACTTATTATATATAGATATAATAAAAACACTGTACCGGCAACAACCATTTGTTTTAATGGTACAGGTAGTGACCTAAAAATGGTGGATGTATCAAATTAAAGTTGAATTCTGATGAAGAACGTGAAGGTATTTGGAGTTCTCTGTGCTTTTGTAACACTGTCATTTGTCTGTAATTACTGTAATTTTTTTAAAACTTTTTTTTTTTTTGGTTGTTTTTTAAAATATAATGTACATTTCTGTTCCAGATTTTATTTGTAGAGAGAAGCCTCCAAATTTGATGATGTTAAATCCGCATATTTTTGTTTACCTCCGGTACAAATGAAGTAAAAGCTAATCCAAATTTATCCTTTTATATTTTTCTATACAACTTATTTTATATCCTAATATTTTATAGATATTTGTATGTGGTATAGTTTACAATTAAATGAGTGTATAGACCAAGTGTTCATATATATATATATATATGTGTGTGTGTTTCTATATCTATATGTATCTATATCTATATGTCTCTATATGTATCTATATATCTATATCTATATAGATATAGATAGATATATATATATATGACAAATATAAAAACAAAAAATATTAACAACTGACAAAATCATGTTACAAAAAAATATCAGATTCTTTTATTGTTACGTAAACGTAGCATTATGGTTTTATAAATTTAATCTGTTTTAGATTTGGCTCGTTCGATGAACAATATCGGTAGCAGTATGTACAAAAGACTGAAAACCGGTATACACAAGGGAAAACGATAACAAAGCTAGTAATATTAACAATATTCATTTTTATTATACTATTAAGTTTATATAAATTATTATAAAAATAAAAAATCAAATATGGAGCAATAAAAACTATATTAACTTACTTCACAGCAAGTGAAAAAGTATACTTTTCCAAAGATACAAATATTAATATAAACTAAACACATATACAAAAAGTACAATCTTATAAGGCTCCTGTAACTGTAAGGCAAATAAATGCTAGGAAATCTCTTCCGGCTGGGAAAGCTGCCAGATAATTTATAGTGAGGTAGTTGGAACCCTACAGAAAAGAAATTCTAGAAATTGCATCACACGGGTGCATTCTCTGTCTTCCATTTATATTATATTCTAACGTAAACAGCCATTTCCCAATCAAGGGATGGATGGGTAGTTGCAGAGTGCTACACATTTAAATAATGATGCCTATATCAAAACAGAAGATGGGGGGAGAGATAGGTGGTGGACGCTACAGCTTTACTTTGACACAAAGTTAGGCCACCACACAGGCTATTACAATACAAATAAATGAAAATGTGTTTTGATTGCATTGTACATATCCATTTTTAGCATGGATAAAGTTAAACTTAAACATGCTGATTTTTAGTTAACATTTTAAAACTTTAACTTATTCTCATATGCAGAAATCAGTCATCATAAAACATCAATCCCATAATGAATATCTTGAATTAGAGTGATTATTTGATTTTATAACAGCCGAGGTAGCACATTAGCAGTTCTGAGAGAGTGGGGAACAAATGAATTTCTATTTCTTTCTTTTCTTACTTAGAGAGAAATAATTCACCTCAATTAAGATCAACTTAAGATGCAGTGGGTGGGATGAATCCTCCTAATTATTCAAGCCAGGGTGGTTTTGTTTGTGTGATCCTACTCTCTATCTTGGTAAGTCTATTTAATAAAGGGCACCTATCCAATAAAAGTCATTTGATTTTTATTGCCTAAACAATGAAAAGCTTCCTATAAACTGCATGTGTGATATCTTCACTTACCATAAACTGCAAGTGATGTGATATCTTTACTTACCATAAACTGCAAGTGATGTGATATCTTCACTTACCATAAACTGCAAGTGATGTGATATCTTCACTTACCATAAATTGCAAGTGATGTGATATCTAAACTTACCATAAATTGCAAGTGATGTGATATCTAAACTTACCATAAATTGCAAGTGGTGAGGTATCTTCAAGGCTGATTCAACTTTGGACGGAAATATTAACCTGTAATAAATTTCAAACATAATTGGATAAGAGAAAGTGGAGGGTAAAAGATAATTAACTAATTATAAGTAAGACTGCAATAAAACTTTAAGGTAGATTAATTAGAAACAAACAATTTGTTTAAATAACATTGTTATGTAGCACAATTTCCTGTGCGTGAACTTTCCTCGACCTTGTAGTACACTCCTAGCAGACAGTAACGTCTGTTGTGGGCGTGGTTAAATCTCTTTGATGTAGCTTGTTTACAATCGGCTTCCAATTACGCATTGGGTAGAATGTCTCCGGGTATCTTCTCGAATGTGCTCCTTAACCCGAGATATGTAAACAACACGTCATAAGTCCTTCTGAAATCTTACTCTACATGTATATAAAGGATTGACAAATATGGAGGGACGGAGATTCAGATAGATTTTATTAACTTTACGAGGCATGTTTTATTCTTAGTGTATTTGTGTGCTCATATGTGTTTATTTGGCATTATTTATTGGCACATTATTCTAACTGTGTACCGGTACAAGATCTACCATACTGTAAGTTGAAGATTGTAATTATATTTTCTTTTCTTTTGTAATTATCTTAAGACTTAATAAATCTTATTAATTGTAACTAGAAACTGTTTTGGGTCGTATCTTTAATATTGTTGATTCTATGGTATTGTCCTTTGTTAGGCACTGGTTACAACAAGCCAAATTAAAATTAAAATAGGAGATTAATTTCTCCCAATACAAGTCAGTGCGTAACAATATTATGAGGGACTGTGTGAGGAACAAGATATAACTAGGCTGGAAATGAAAATACAATTAAAAGGATATGATTTCGGCTAGATGCCTTCTTTATATAAGACAATACCAAAAAAAACAACAACTGATATTTAGAAATCAAAAACGTATGTGTTCGAAAATTTGATTGAAGTCAATGTAGCTTAATGTGGGCAGCCACTGTCTCCTCTTTCATATATTTTCTGAATATCCTTGATCCGTAGCCCTTATTGCCCTTATATTGGGAGCCTTATATTTAAATTAGAGCTAATATTGTCATTACTGGCACATGGAATATCTCTGAAATCATTGAATCATTGCTTTCATTTTAATCCATTAAAAATAATTCCATCAAAGAAATTCTAGAGAGGGGGAACCTCTCCAGCATCAGACATTATACTGTTAAAAGCAATTATTGGCATATGCGTATATTAACTTTATAATTATAATAATTATTAGGACTAATCATCAGTAAAAGTAGTAGTAGGCACCAGGGACACTCTACACTGGCACTACTATTAATAAAATAAAGCAGTAAATTCCGAGTAAAAACAGCTACTAAAACAAGTAAAACAAGGCCTGCCTAAAGTCTAAGTTTCAGTTAGCCTACAGTACAGCCTACGCCTGCTATATTTATAATTTAATAATTTAATTATCCTGTAACTATAATGACAAATTTAAATTGTATTATTAATATCAGGCTATTTTTTTATAATTTAAAATGTATAATAATAATAATATTAATTAATAATGTTTTTGTTACGTATATATTACGTTTATTATTATTTGACATAACATTTTTAAAATAAGCCTACTCAAATTTAATAAACGCTCACCTGAAATGCGACTTCTAAGTCTTCATCGTCTTCGACATTTAATTTTAATATTTTCACGTTGGGATTAAACTTGGCAAGTGATTGTAGCTCAACCGCTGTCTCCGGACAACGGCACGTTGCTATCACTATTTCAGGTGCTTTATCCAAAGAAACTAATTGCCTCACATATTCTAGTCCTAGTCCACTAGAAGCGCCCGTAATAAGCACAGTTCTAGCATCCAATGTCATGATTTTGCTTTATGTACTAAGGTTTTTGTTTAATGTACTAAAAAAATTATTACATGAACGTTTGTTGACAAACAATGAAATTAAAATTCCACTTCTTGGCTTTTAAGAGAAAATTCAGTTTTTTAAAATGAACTGACTATCTTTATTAACACAGTATGATTTCTCTTCCAAATAGCTATTGCTACTGCTACGTACCTTTACTTTATACAATTTTAATTTCAAAATTGTTATTAATTAATGCTCCCAAGAGTAGGTGCTAGTCTACGTTTAACTTTTAACTTCAGACTATTCGATGCCGAATTGATTTAAAAGTAATGTGTTATGTTACGTAAAAGTGATGGGATTTTGTTTGGATTAACCTACCGCCTACAGTAGCCTACCACTACCGATGACATTTTTTTTCAGCCTTTTTTTTTAAGACTCTAGATCAGCGAATCTTTGTATTGCACTTTCAATTATTTATATTCTTTGCAATATTATCATTTTCTATAATCTATAGGCAAAGCTGTCAAAGAATGCATTCTGTCTTCAGACATGGATGATCTTAAATTAATAGTAGCTTTATAAGCTCATCTACACAGGGATCCTCACTTTTGTTGCATTTTCACAAGGGCAGTGCCAGTATTTAATAATTAATACAAAGCAATTATTATTTCATAAACTAAAACAACTAATATTATAGTTTTATCTTTGTTCCACCATGACCTCTGGCTACTGCATGTGATCCACAAGATAAATATGATATACAGAAGAAACTTGGTGCTAGGTAACTTTGATTTTCCTAAAATATGTCAATTAATATTTTAATATAATAACATCATAATAATAATTTTTTAAAAATTTTCCCCCTGGCATCATGGGTTGTAAATCAACAAAATGATTGCATGTTAGTGTCTTAAAGCTATAACTGTCAAGTGCATTTTTCTGCAGTGTTAATCCATTTTTAGCATTTTCATATTCATAATATGCTTGTCAGAAATGACATAATCCCATACAAATAGAATTCAGAGACCCTTACAAGTATACATTTTCTGAAAGTACATTGGACAAGTTATCTTATGGTATGAAAATAATTTGTTTTTATGTTATGTATGTTGATGTTGACCTGGACCATAACAGAGTGAAAGAATTTTTACTACTCAACTTCTGAATTCAACCAAACCCAACCCTCCATAAATAAATTGTTCAAACTATCAGAAAAACAAGTTCTAGAGATACCGGTACTAGAAGCAATATTATTTTAGAAAATGTCAAGTAATAGGTACTTATAATGAAAATTATAATATTGGGGATTTTTTCATTCACTACTTTCAAATTTCTGGGGAAGGCATGAAATGAGTTCAAAATTCCTTTTCAAATGAAGTTATTAAATCCATTTTTTATGACTTAATACTACAGATGATACAAAAACATAAATGTCTTTGAATCTCTTTAAGGTAGGTCTTTGGAATACAATATTTGTTTTTTCTGTTTGATTTTCACCCTTTCCCCAAGCAAATATGTCAATAACCATGCAGCTAAGCTTAAGGCTAAAACTTTCGATACCGGTATGTGACTTTTTTGTCACAAACACAGGTAGAGCTAATATTGTCATTACTGGCACGTGGAATATCTCTGAAATCATTCATCATCATCGCCTGTCGTCCCGTCTGGGGCATAGGCCACAAACAAAGGCTCTCCAGGCATCCTGGTCTTGGGCAAGTCTCTCCAACTGTCCCCAGTTGTGCCCACTCTTTTTGATGTCTGCCTCCAGTTCCCTTCTCCAAGTTGTTTTGGGTCGACCTCTTTTTCTCTTACCCTGGGGGTTCCAAGTCAGGGCTTGTCTCGTGATACTTGATGCGGGCTTTCTGAGGGTGTGGCCAATCCATCTCCATCTGCGCTGGCAGATTAACTCTTCCACTGGTTCTTGTTGTGTGCGCCGCCAGAGATCCTCGTTGGTGATGACGGTGGGCCAGCGGATTCGTAAAATCGTTCGGAGACATGAGTTGATAAAGGTCTGTAGCTTTTTTG
>CAXITT010000398.1:557108-568880 GCA_964033795.1 Lymnaea stagnalis | reverse complement strand
CCATATTGCTCTTAGGACACCTTTGGACCAGGGTTCGCAGTCTGTTGTAGAAATCCTCTTTGTCCTCTTCTTTACTATCGTTGGTAGGAGCGTACACCTGTAGGATGTCCATATTGATTTTTCGTTTTTTTGTCTTAAATCTTGCCGTGATTATACGGGAACCATGCGCTTCCCACCCTATAAGTGCGTTCTGGGCAGTTCTAGAAAGCATGAGTGCCACTCCTTGGTTGTGCGCCGCATTTTCATCTTCGTGGCCTGAATATAGCAGCAGTTCCCCTGTGTTGAGCTTTATCTGACCTGAGCCTATCCATCGAGACTCACTTATTCCCAAGATGGCTAGTTTGTATCTTTGCATTTCAGCAGCAACTTGGACAGTTTTTCCAGTTTCGAACATGGTCCTTACGTTCCATGTTCCTAGACTGGTGGTGGTCCTAGTGGAGAGGATGGTTGTCCGCCGGTTGGTTTCCAGTTGGCTTTGGCCACCCAGCTTCATTAATTCTCTGTTAGGAGACCCATCCTTTCCAAGGTCCGAGTTTCCTTTTGAGATCTTTCTTTGTGTTTTTGTAGCAGGGCTTTTTTTACAGGGAAGGGTTGCTAGCCCTTCGCCCAACCCTCCTCCTTTCTCACCCGGGCTTGGGACCGGCTACGGCGGAGTTTCTGAAATCATTGCTTTCATTTTAATCCATTAAAAATAATTCCATCAAAGAAATTCTAGAGAGGGGGAACCTCTCCAGCATCAGAGATTATACCGTTAAAAGCAATTGAGCCAATTTCATACCCGATTAATCACAAAAAAAGTCCTGATAAAAGCGTATTAACACTGTCACAAATGACTGCGGGGGGGGGGGGGGGGGGGGGGGTACAGACAGAGCTCCATTGTTGTTCAAGTAACTTATAGGGCGGACGGAAATTGTTGTTATTTTTGGGGAGGTTAAGGTTATTAGATTCTCACATCCTTGAGATAGAGGGGATTGTTTCTTTCCATTTTATTATGTTTTAGGCCTTCCAGACTTTGCATAATAATTTTGGGGGTTAACGAAGGAAAATTCTAATTTACCGAAAATAAGGGGCAGGGATGTATGAATAGATAGCATTCCTGGGCATCCTATGGAGGTAGAGAATCGTATATAACTATGAGACAGAACTCTTCATGACATGGGGAGTTAGAGAGAAAGGAGCTGAGAGAGATAGTTGAAGAGGGAACAGTGGAAAGAGGACCGTTGATAGGGAATAGTTGGAAGAGATCAGGAGACAGCAGTTGACTAGCTAAACATAGGAATAGCTGAGACGAAACAGCTGAATAGTTTAGAAACAATCATATCTATAGAGATACATAGAGATAGTTGACGATAAGTGATACAACATAAGAACTTTGTATTTAAGTAATTTATTTCATCATCTGGAGTTTGAAGTGTTTTGTTTTCATTCAAATCTATGTGGTGCTTTGTCTGCCCCAATGCCTAGATACTCAAAATATAAATTACAGAGAGGAGCGTCCTCTACTGACCACTACTAAATCAATTCATTTTGTGAAAAGTCAGGACCGGAGCCTTCCTCCGTAACAACCTTTTTGTGACAAACATACGGATAGAATTGTAAATAGGAAGCAAACTCATTTGTATTGATTTATTTCCTCGTAATCAATATAATTAAATAATTTAATTTGTAATTAAGATTTTATCGGCTGTGACACCACAGAAAGGGGTTTGTCACAATTTCCACAGCGACCCAATATACAAATTTTAATTTATTCTTGACACAAAGGCAATTTTGTAAAAAATGGTTGAAAGAATTTTAAAACAGGTAAAAAAAAACCAGGCACCTACCAAGGATTGTTATGCTGGGGAGTCAGGTTTGTGTGTGCACATTCATTCTTTCTTAGGCTACGTATTAAACACAAAACTTAACATAGAAACAATAAATTTATCGCCTGAAATACATAAGTATTGATACAGCTGATGAGATCTTTTTCATCACAGTTTTTTTTAGGACCGCCTGAAAATCCAAAACAAATAAAAACTAAACCGCAGCATAAAATAGTTCAGCCACTTATCCAAACAATTCTGAAAAAATAAAACCAGCACAATATAAACATTGATACATTTTTATTAAAACTTTGAAATTAATGATCTACTTTATTATGTCTATTATAGAGCTTCAGGAAGAATGTGAATGGCAAAGTGTAAAGATTCTGAACATATGGGGGCCATTAAGATGATGGCTCTGAATGACCAACCAAAGACAGAATTGATCATCACAGAGATTGGAGTCATGAAACTTTACAGACATGAGAATATTGTTAACTTCATGACTGCTATTATATTGTAGAGGAGCTCTGGATTGTAATGGAGGTTAGTACGTCCAATAAAATTAAGCAATGGGTTTAATCACTAAGAATTCTAATAGATATTTGACTTTTTAATTTTGTGTATGAAATCAATTATATAAAAAATAACCTCTATGTTACTAACTTTATTCAATTTTCAGGGGTGGAGAAAATGGTTATTTACAAATGAACAGACCCAATTTTGTTGGGTGCTGTTACTAGTATGACAATTTAAAATAAAAAAACAACTACATTTTTTCTATCTCCACAAATTTTGCTATTTAAATATTTTGCTTCCACTTTCTTTTGCTTTATATCATTTTAACTCTAACCTGATTATGTTAAATAATATTTTTGACTGTTCCTGATAATTATCTTACTGTTGTGTTTATTGTTAGTAGTATTACCACAATTATTATTGCATAATGATTGTTTATGTATGTCATACTTATATGTAATATAGTCTATATTTGTATATAAATAATCATTTTATAAACAGAAGAGGTGTAATAAAGTGCAGTTAAGCAATAAGTGCTTATTTAATATAGGTATACTGGTAGCAGGGTTTCCTCTTATCTCAAACTTGCTTCAGTGTATGAAAATGTGACTCGGTTTTTGGCCAAAATTTATTTGTAAACTCCGTTAATGACAACAATTCATCAGTTTAAACAAAAGTTTTTATCAAACTGTATTTCCTTGTCAGTATTTCGATGGAGGTGCTCTTACAGATATGATTACAGAAACAATGATGAAGGAAGGGCAGATGACTAGTGTGTAAGGAATGCCTTAAGGCTTGCAATTTCTTCATGACATGTGACATGATCCATAGAGATATTAAAAGTGACAATGTGCTACTTCGCTTGGCATGATAGGGGCAGTCAGGCTCACAGTTTTTGGCTTCTGTGCCCAAATTATCAGGGATAAAGGCAAGAGAGATACAGTGGTTGGGACAATGCAAAAGATTTATCTTGCCAAGAAGAAAAGAAAAGGTGCATGCATTTAAATGTGTGAATAATGCAAGGGTGTTCGCATTTTCCATTCACAGGGTAAACCAGAAATCAAAGATGAACAGAAACTATCAAAGGAGCTTAAAGATTAAATAGACAAGTGCTTGGAAATTAAAGTAGACAAAAGGGCAAGTGCAGCACATCTTTCAGAACATCCACTTTTGAAAAAGTCTATGGTTTTAGCTACTCTCAGACCTTTAATAGCAGCTGCTGGCAATGCTATGAGAAAATCTTAGAGAAACCAAAGGCTGCTTAGTTAAGTTTTCTTATACTTAACATCATTGATATTTTTTTAATTCTCACAAATTCTTTGATTACAGAGCATCTATTTTAATAAAAAATGCGATCCGAATTCTTAGAATACAAATATAATTTTGGGGAGAGAAAAAAGGTTGATTGCAAATATGTTAACTCCTAGGTTATTAATACTTATTAATAGGAAAATAGCAAATAATAAGACAACTTTTAGATCTGGTAGTAGCAACTTCGTGAGTAAGGGAATAAAATAAAATGTTTAAAAAAATATTTTGAAAATAACTGTCAAATGATTTTGTAAGTTATCAAGAAAAATATAATATTATGAACATGTTAATTAATTAATTTTTTCAAGTTGATTGTGTTCTTTGCTAAATGTACTATAATGCTATGTGTTAAAAGTCAGTTCTGTTTCCTCAACTTAATGAAGAGATGTATTGAATAAAATCTGCTAATAACTTGAGGACATTCCTTGCTTTGAATCTGCATTATTATAAAATATTTCATGTATACAGTATAAAGGTTTTGAAAATATATTTCTATCATAGCAAATTATATAAACATTAATTTGAAGGATTTTCTCAGGAATGGGATATCTTTCCTTCATTTTCAACCAAAGATCTCTTGTGCATTTCAAATTTAAAAAGATATATAAATATATATTTATATATTCTAGTATAGAATGACTGGATATATGAAAAAATATAAATTTTTATCTAAATACCTTAAGCCTAAGCAGTTCTTATTATTTGACAGTGTTTCTGTAAGGTCCCCTTAGAATATAACAGTCTATTTGAAAATGAATTTTTTTTTAAAAACTAACAATATACTAAGAAATGACTAGCTGAACAATGTTTATTAAAAAGATATATTTTGTGTAAGTTACTGTAGTGATAAATATTATGAAATTTAGAGGGGAGAAATGAGATACATTACATCAGTGCTAATGTTATTCATAAGAATTTGTCATTTCAAAATTTTATGCTAAATGTTGACAGTGTACTAACTTGTCTCCTATAATATTTTGACATGAGTTCTGAATTCTTTACATTTTTTTAAGTGCACATTTTAAAAAAATTGTAATCTTCCTGTCAAACTTATCATGCATATGAAATTTTTATCTTTTCTTGCTCTTTTTAAAAAAAAAAAAAATTATACTCTTCTTGATAGAAGAGAGAGAGAATTGTACTTAATGCTGAAGTTATCGAAGGATTTTTCTCCCCCAAAAAAGTGTCTCTAAAACATTTCATGTACATACCTTGTGAGTGCAGATAAATTGAGCCATACGTTTTTGATGAAAATGACTTGTGTTTGGCTCAAAAGAAATTATAATTTAAAAATAATTATTTAAAAAAATAAATGGTTATAGATATCTCACTGATTTAACTTTAATCTATTTCTTAAATGTACGAATTAAAAAAAAGATTTACAGTAAAATATGCATAATAAATTATTTTAAATGCCATTGAGAACTGAAAATAACTAAATTGATAATATTTTTTTAAAATTTAGTTATTTTACTGTGAATCTGTTTTCCAGTTCATTTGATTAACCCTTTACGGCTTAAATGAAATTTTTTGTTATCAAAATGTGTACTTTCTCTAAGTATTGTGATAGCAAATGAAATTTTTGTGTGCACAAACTTCAGCTGATCTTGGCTGTGTTTAACAAATTGATTATATTATATATAGCTAGACTACATTCTCAAATACATAATATATTTTACTTCCAGCAAAAGCTCACTATTTTATTTGCTTTTTAGGTAATTTGCAAATACTTGTTTTTAAAAATAAAAAATTGAGTACTGTATGATGTCCAGTCAATATAATAATCATGCTAATCTTATGGATATGGCGTCTGTTGTAGTGGGGGGAGGGGGGGCAGGGTGGTGGGTATAGTGACAACTTTAAGTTAGTTTTTTTTAAGTTATCATTTGTCTTGAAAATTTCAGAGGGTAACTTCAGTTTTTAAAAAAATGTAGGTAATATTCCATGACTGGCATGAGAAGAGATGGGGCTTATTTATTCATTAATGTTTACTTTTATATCATATATTTACTGAAAGAAAAAATTATTCGTTTTTTGTACAGTGACAAGTTGTTTCAATTAATTTTTTTTTCCTGTTCTAATAAGGCAGATTTGGGCTAGTTCAAATGCACTTTAATGACTATTGTGTTGTATCTTAGAGTGATAAGATTCTTTATTTTTTAAATGATAATTAAATGTGATAGTTTCTATAAATACAACCTCCTGCGCCTTCAATCCTTGTCACAAAATGTAAACACGTTTATATTGTGCCTTAATCCTTTAGCATTCCAATTCACAATTTAGCACATATTTCCTCTATTACATGTGCAGTCTTTCGGCCCTCAAAGAAAATTTCTTCTTTGCATATTTACATATATTTATTTGATTCCCTGAGTTGAAAACCAGGAACATTAACTTTCAATAATTTTTATTGTACTGAACTTGATTTTTTTCTATTCCGTGTCCTTCCTCATTTCATTATTTTATTTTTTCTTTCTATTAAATGTTGTACTTGATAAGTTAGGTTAAAAGAAATTTCTGTTTTTAAGGTCTGTGCAGGGTTTGTATTTTTATAGGGCTTCTTTGGCTTGAAAAGCAAGTACATCACTTAAGACAAAAAAATATGTCTAGTTGAGATAGAATTTATATTTTATAAGGAGACTGTTTATTTTTTTCCTAAAATACCTCACATTTGTTGGGAAAATTTAAATTTTAAGATATTAAAATCAAATTCATATAGATATAAATACTGTATATTTTTGGCTTTGAGTAAAAACTTGTGGCTACCTGAAAACTATTTTATGCCATATGATGTTGACGTTTGATACCATCACTGTGTCTGTTTATCAAAATACACATTTCAATCTCTTAAACTCATTGTTGTATTTTTGTTTTTAAAAAGTTTAGCATATCATATTACTCTTATGAATGTGTACGAGCGGAGAAATGTTACAAACTATTTCCATAAACTTTGCTCCTCTTCAGTATGTTCAAGATGTTTGTGGGTATCTGACACATAGATCAAATGTCTTTTACGTATAACTTTGTTTTTAAGACTAAATGATTTAATAATTATCAATGAAGCAAAACATATCTGATGATATGTTCTTATATAAGGTATGCATCACAACACTATTTTTTTAGCACTTTCAACATCAAATTTTCAATGTATTCCATTTTTATTGTCATTTATTTTGATGTTGCGTTAAAAAATAATCCAATGCTTTTTAGTTGTAATATCCCTCACCATAAAGTATTGAAATTTAAAATGCTATGACATTGAGATAACATCACAAGAAATGAGACAAACTGATAAAACTAATTATTTGGCCTGTGCTATATAAACCAAATGATATAACTAAAGACATAAATACATATATTTTTATAAACTTTTATTCTTTATGTTTCTATTTTAATAGTTGACACATTCATTTTTAGACATGAACAGGAGTCACCAACATTGTAATGGTTGGATTGAAAATTGCATTTCGCAGAAGTTGGATGGATTGATAATTGAAGTGCAAAGATCACAACATATAATAGGCTCTGTTAACCCACATCTTTTAACAAACTAAATTATTATTATTTCCTTGTTTTGTATAAAAAATATTTAAAAAAAAAATGGTTTGACTAGTTTTTTCCCCCATTATTATTTGTCTCCAAAGGCCAAAGACTGGTTAAATTTCTTTAATTTTGTTCAAACTACTTCAACTTATTCATGTGGTCCATGAATACTGATTATTTTAACCTACTATCAATGGAACATCCAATTAGTTGAGCAAAATATATGTCAGTCATTGCTTTGATACACCAAAGTAAAGTTTCCCTGCAAATATTCAAGATCCAAATCGATCATTTGCTTATACTATACCATTTGAATACAAAGATTCTTCACTCACAATGAAGTTTGCTCACATGTAGAGACCGACCGAATTTCGGCTTCGGTTTCGGCGCTGAAAGTGGCCATTTTATCACTTTCTGCCAAGTTTCGGTTTCGGCTGAAACTGAAAAGTTAACTTTCGGCTTAATTTCGGTTTTGGCCGAAAGACAAACGTTAACTTTCGTTTTTTTTCGGTTTCGGCCAAAATTGACTTAGACTTTCGGCCATCCAGCCGAAAGTGACTGAGATTTTCAAAAATCTAATACTCAGCGAAGGCGATATTTAACAACAAACTAAGCGACATTTAAGAACAAACTAAACGATCTTTAAGAATAAATTAAGCGGTCTTTAAGAACAATATAAACAATCTTTAAAAACAAATAAAGGGATCTTTAAAAACAAATAAAGCGATCGTTAAGAACAAATTAAGCGATCTTTGCGAACAAACCAAGCGATATTTAACAACAAACTTAGCGACATTAAGAACAAACTAAACGATCTTTAAAACAAACTAAGCAATCTTTAAGAACAATCTAAGCGATCTTTAATAACAAACTAAACGATCTTAAAGAGCAAACAAAACGATTTTAAGAGCGAACTAAATGATTTTTAAGAACAAAACAAATTATCTTTAATAGTAAACTTAATTATTTATAAGAATAAACTAAGCAATCTTTAACATAAAACTAAATGTTCTTTAGGAACAAACAAAAGGTCTTTAAGAACAAAATAAATTATCCTAAAGAAAAACTATTGATCTTTAAGAACAAACTAATCGATCTTAAGGAACAAAATCAATTAACTTTAAGAACAAACTAAGCGATCTTCTACAACAATTTAAGCAATCTTTAAGAACAAACTAAACGATTCTTAATAACAAACTAAAAGATCTATAAAAACAAACTAAATGATCTTTTAGAACAAATTGAATGATCTTTAAGAAAAACGAAGCCATATTTAGGAACAAATTCAATGATCTTTAAGAACAAACTAAGCGATCTTTATGAACAAACTAAACGATCTTTATGAACAAACTAAACGATCTTTTAATAACACAAACTAAGTGATCTAAAAGAAAAAACTTAGCAATCTTAAAAAACAAAATAAACTATTTTTAACAACAAACTAAGCGATCTCTATGAACGGATTAACCGATCTTTAAGAACAAATAAAGCGATCATTAACAAAAACTGAATGATCTTTAACAAAAAACAAAGCGATCTTTAAGAACAAATTAAGCGATCTTTAAGATTAAATTAGCGATCTTTTAGATCAAACTAAGCGATCTTTATGAATAAACTCATTGATCTTTAAGAACAAACTAACCGATCATTAACAATAAACTAAACGATCTTTAAGAACAAATGGTTCGCAATCCGCGAGTTTGAGACCCCTATTTTAGATGCTTTTTTATTAATATTCACGATTATCTCATTTTTTATGAAAAGAATTTAAATATTTATACTTTCCCCCATCATTTTCGATGTATGCCTGCAGAATGTATGCGGGAACGAATTTCAAAATATATAAATATTTCATTTTCGGCTTCGGTTTCGGCCGAAAATCATTTTTAACTTTCGGCCTTTTTTTCGGTTTCAGCCAAAAGTCATTTTAAACTTTCGGCCTCTTTTCGGCTTTGGCCGAAATCAGAAAATCACTTTCGGTCGGTCTTTGCTCACATTGTTACCTGAAAGATGCTTAGCAGTTCTACAACTTTAAAAATTAAAAAAAAAAAAAAGTCATGAAATATTCAAAGGAAAAGCATTCTAATTCTACTGCAGTTTTCCAGCATGAAATAATATTGGGTTTAACAATGTATGATTGTGTTCCTTTTGCACGGTTACTAGGTTACTAAGCGTCTTTATCCTAGCACATTTTTCTTATATCAAAACAAATATTTCAATATATACAAATAAACAATAATTAAGGGGCGTCCATTAATTACAGAAACAATTTTTAGCAATTTTTACCCCTCCCCCACCCTTTTGTCATCAACTGTCAAACTTTCACTGATTATGTCAACATTTCTAAACCCCCCCCCCCCCCCCCCCTCCCAAAACAAAATGAATTATAATATAAATAAATATATAAATACATATTTGTGCTGATCTATTTTAATAACACAAAATTTTAGGAAAACTTTTTATCGCATCCTTAGCTTGTTAATCAACAAGTTAAAATTTATATAATGTTGTTCGTCCGTCGAAGTCGACAAGGACCATCGAATCATCCGGTTAGGGGCGGGCGGGGTGGGGGGGGGGTTGGGATTACGGTGAGCTCTTAGGTGGCTTGTTAGACCGATCCTTGCTCGGAATAATCTTTGACACCGTGGGCATGGAATAGTTGCTTCAGGCGATGACCTAATGTTGCTCTTTCGGACAAGCCTGCGTGTCTCAGCTGTGGTTATTCTCTTAGCTTCATGGGATTTAGCCCCCTTCTTGACAGCATCTCTCCAACTGGCTCTGTCCTGGGCTGTCTGCATCCATTGAGTAGGGTTTATGCTGAAGGCCTTTAGTGCAACTTTCAGTGAGTCTTTGTAACGCTTTCTTTGGCCTCCTTGGGAGCGCTTGCCTATCGTGAGTTCTCCAAAGAATATTTGTTTCGGGAGCCGGTGGTCTGCCATACGGGCTACGTGTCCCATCCAACTCCCCACCCCCCTCCCCCTTGTTAACAATTGTCAAACAATTCCTGGCCCCCCACCCCCCCCCCCCACCATTTTGTTGACATAATAAATGAACGACCACTTACTCATTTTAACCGAGGACTCCAGCATCCTCCTTCCCCCACCCCTCTTGTTCTAGTTTGAATCTTTACAACCAATCAGTAGAACAAACTCAAATAGTAACTCTTATTTGTAAAAATGTATTTAGGCAAGCAAAGCCTACGGCCACTCTGAAGACTGAAGTCAAATTATTTCTTGCATATAAGCAGTTGTCCACAGCAGTACTTATAATGAGAACAAAACACCCTGGTCAATTAAAAAAAATATATAAATATATTGTGGAAAGTTGCCATTATTGTCTTGAATATATGGGCTTCAGGGGCGGCTGGTTTCATGTTTCAGTGTACTATTCATAACATGTCATTTCAGAAATCCTCCAATTTAAGGATATACTGCATTAGTAGGCTACACTATTTTTAACACGCTAATACTCAGTTCACACGATCAAAATTTTTTGTCAAATTTTCGTATGGTCGAGCTGTTTTGTGAGTGCTTGTTTATTAAATCCTTTATATCAACTTCACCCTTGGGGCGTGGGTGGCTGGCCTGCTGGCAATATCTTCGGACGGCTAACTGACCCACTTACCGTCAACCTACCTATCTGAAACTTGGCAAATAGACTCGTTGTCGAGGACATCACATTATGTCAAATGTCCAGCACCCCCACCCCCCTTAATAAATAAATAAATCAGTTTTTCCTGTTTTCAAGGAAACAAGAAGGGAAATATGATGGCACTGATTTCCCGAAATAAAATTCCCGATAACTGCGCTAGATGAGTAGGATATTCTTTAAAAAAAAAAATATCGCAAGTGCATTTAATGCGTACTATTTTCTTTTGATTTTCTTAAATAACTAATTCTGATTCTGATAGAGTACGTTGCTGCATCCATGATCTGGCAGGTGTGCAACGGTTTGGGAAACGATGCGGCCATCCTAAACGGCTCCCAGCGGGTGGTGCCAGGGCAGCTTTGAAAGTCTCGAGTGATGTCGAGTCCACGGCGGCATTGTTCAGTTGGTTCCAAGCAGTTATTGTTCGTGGGAAGAATGATTGTTTACATTGCACTGTGTTACACCGAGGCACAGTAAAGCATTTACTATTGTTCCGGATGAAACTGCTCATGGAGCTGTCAGAGGTGAAGACAGTGTTTATTGAGCGTTTGGCACTGATTAAGCGACCTGGCTTCTGTGTTAATTAAAATAAATATGTGGTGTAAAACTTAAAAGCGGGTGGGTCATTAGAATATTAATATAGTCAGGGGCGTGAAGAAAATATGCGGTTGCGAGTCTTGGGGGACATTAAGAATATGCGTGTCTGTAGAGTAAATTAAAAATGGTACTAAGGTAATAATAACATTTCTTTTGCTGCACACGGATACTACGTCCAAGCTACTAAGTGATATTTCTTACTTTTTATTTTTATACCGTTTTTTTCTGTTGTTTTGTTCGCTGACGAAGGCTTTCTGCCGACACGTTCGTTTTTTTTTTTTTTTTTTTTTTTTTTTTTTTTTTTTTTTTTTTTTTTTTTATTCTTTTTTTTTTTTTTTTTTTTTTTTTT
>CAXITT010000398.1:529436-556499 GCA_964033795.1 Lymnaea stagnalis | reverse complement strand
TTTTTGTCATAACTTTTTTTTTTTTTTTTTTTTTTTTTTGTTGCGTTTCTATTTTCAGGTATAACCCTATTCTGTTTTACTCATTTTATTTTGTCTGTAGAGTAGCACTATAAATGACTCTAATGTATTGCGTTACTTGTACTTGTATGTAAGTTTTCTCATATTTTAAGCCCCAAACCGCATTGTTCGATGTTGCATTTTATAAAAAAGATTTATATGAAAAACCTTGTTTTTAAGGGTTGTTTAATTCTGGACAAAAATGAGAATATAATTAAATACGTAATTGTTGGATGCGATAACCAATTGCAGCGTATTTTTTTTTTCACGTGACATTGTATCCGTTTTATCAACATAGCAGCCATTGAAACAAATACACTGCGATTAAATATTTGAAAACACGACATGGGTTAATAAGTGCAAAAAAATATAAGACCAAGATAACGAAAAATCCGATTGCTTCTCGCCCTGTTGGCTAAGTTCAGGATGTAGAGTCTGTTCTTATCCCTCCGGGGTACCAAACCTGTTTGGGTGAACGTGATATCTCGCTTGCTCTTCAGCCTGGGTCGGGACGATTGGCAAGAACAATAAAGAGAGCCACAAGGCCAAAATAACAAAAAAATCTGATTGCTTCTCGCCCTGTTGGCTAAGTTCAGGATGTAGAGTCTGTTCTTATCCCTCCGGGGTACCAAACCTGTTTGGGTGAACATGATATCTCGCTTGCTCTTCAGCCTGGGTCGGGACGATTGGCAAGAACAATAAAGAGAGCCACAAGGCCAAAATAACAAAAAAATCTGATTGCTTCTCGCCCTGTTGGCTAAGTTCAGGATGAAGAGTCTGTTCTTATCCCTCCGGGGTACCAAACCTGTTTGGGTGAACATGATATCTCGCTTGTTCTTCAGCCTGGGTCAGGTCAATCTGTAAGACCAAAAGAGATAGCCCCAAGGCTAAGATACCCAAGAATCAATCTGGCAGAATTTAAAGAGGGACTACCGGGTACCCCAGTACTCCAGTATTTGTGGGGGAACCCTTACAAAAAAAACCACGACATGGTCAAGTTTCTCAATCTTTGCAGGTTAAATACCATTTCTGATAACCAAAAACATGGCATGATTGAAATTCCATGACCTGAGGCCCGAAAGATTGCTCTGTCATGGGCCCTGAGAATTTAAATGGTAAGTCTTTACAGACTAAACTTACTTTAAGACTAATAGACTTCACTGTACTTTGCAGTACTTGCACTTTTTGCTAATCTTTAGTCTTTATCATTATAAAATTATTTACCCCATATTGGCAATATATATTAAATAAATAATATTAATGGGCCTAGATAGTATATATTCATTGTACTCATACTCATAGTTAAAAGTATTCAAAGCATAGGCATAGAGAGATAAAGTTTTTCAAATTTATGAAAAATAAATATTATAATTATAACATTCACACTGAATAGACCTACTTTAAATACCCATGCCCATAAAAATTCCCATATGACGGTATGTCTTTGACTATGTCAACTATGTGACAGTAGTGACAAGTATGTAACAATATGTTGTCATTGAGTCATTATATATTAGGATAAGGAAAAACAAAAATTTGCCTAATAATATAAATAATTATAGTAATAATATATACCTTATTCCCTTAGCTATGTTACACTGACTCTTCTACCTGTGATATATTAAGATTTCACTAAATATCTTGCAGGTCAGAGACAAGACTAACCTTTCACAGGAGAGACTAAAGATGGTTGAGGCGGAGAGCAGCTCCCTCATGTTAGAGATTGAACAGCAATGACTGCGGTTTGAGAAATGCTTTGATGTGATTGCCAATCAGGTGGTCCAGGCCTTGTTGGCTCACAAGGTAGTTATATTAAAAATGCTGGTTTGTGTACCTCATGTAGCTCTACTTGTCAATTTAATATATTTAATAAAATATATGATTTATTTATTGCTTATAATATCAATATCTTATTTTTAATTAAATGTTGTTAAATTATAATTTCAGTTTTTTGTTTAACAGTTATAAAACATGATGAATACCATACTTAATGAACACAAATTTGTATTTTGTATGCAGATTGTATTTGCCAAGGCGTTTTTTAAATATTTTTTTATCTTTCTTGATTCAATTTGACACATTAAAAAGTTGTGGAAAATTAATTGGTAATTCTTGGAAGCAATTTAAATTATTCTTTGTAGGTTATGTATGAAGATTTTATTCATTGGACATTTAAAATTTCTGAGCATTTGATTCAAGAGGTTTGTTTTATGAATATATTCAGTAACTGAAAAAATAAAAATAAGAATTATGACCTTTTTTTGGCCAAATCAACTTTATGGGGAAAGTACTATCCCTTTGGCCAAATCATTAAGTCAACTTTATGGGGAAAGTACTATCCCTTTGGCCAAATCATTAAGTCAACTTTATGGGCAAAGTACTATCCCTTTGGCCAAATCATTAACTCAACTTTATGGGGAAAGTACTATCCCTTTGGCCAAATCATTAACTCAACTTTATGGGGAAAGTACTATCCCTTTGGCCAAATCATTAAGTCAACTTTATGGGCAAAGTACTATCCCTTTGGCCAAATCATTAACTCAACTTTATGGGGAAAGTACTATCCCTTTGGCCAAATCATTAAGTCAACTTTATGGGCAAAGTACTATCCCTTTGGCCAAATCATTAAGTCAACTTTATGGGGAAAGTACTATCCCTTTGGCCAAATCATTAACTCAACTTTATGGGGAAAGTACTATCCCTTTGGCCAAATCATTAACTCAACTTTATGGGGAACTCCTATGTTTAGCTAAATCATTAACTCAACTATATGGGGAAACTCCTATGGCATTAGCCAAATCATTAACTGAATTTTATGGGAAAAATCCTTCCATTTCATTGCACATCTTATTGGGACAAAACTAAGAAATCATTTTTAAGAAAGCACACCACCTTAACTGCCTATGAGCACACCATCTTGACTGCCTATGAGCACACCACCTTAACTGCCTATGAGCACACCATCTTAACTGCCTATGAGCACATCACCTTAACTGCCTATGAGCACACCATCTTGACTGCCTATGAGCACATCACCTTAACTGCCTATGAGCACACCATCTTAACTGCCTATGAGCACAACCAATAAATATCTTAACAATTTTTCAAATTTTTAAATTCTTGTCAAATATAAAATCTTGTCAAAGATATGTTTTTTTAAGTATAATATTTTTATTTTCTTCTAATATTATTATGATTTATTATTACAATGGTCTTATATGCGCGGTAGGCGAGCTTGACATAAAAATATTGGCAACAATCGTTTTTCACTTAGAGAATAAGAGTGGGGTGGAATCAGTCAAGATTGTCTAATTTGAATAAATGTGTCTTGGGTGCAGTTAATACAAGAAGAATCTATGCTTACGAGGCAAGCCTATATGTATAGATATCTGAAGTTGAATCTTGTCTGAAGTAGACTCTAATCTTGATCATGGACAAGAATGTACCATGTTAGTTTGTATTAAATTTTAAACATATTTAAATATACCATGTTATATATATTTCATGCTGTTTTTTAAACTTTAATTAATATCCTGAAATTTCAATTGCTTTTAATTTTTTTCTAGACTCCACTATAGAGTAAACTTAAAGTTACAGGATACACAGCTACCCTTATTGGATCGACCAGCACCAACCATTGTTATCTAAAGATAAAACAACTCACCAGCTGCAGTAAGCTACAATTTTTTTATTTTGAATAACTTGCAGGGTTTAAAGTAAATATAAATCTTAACTTGAAATAAATTATTTCCATTTAAAAAACAAATTTCAAGTGTGAAAATAAAGTATGAAAAGTTAAACTCTAATGCTGTATCCATTTTTTGTAGGCTTCAATCTAAAATTGTTTACCCTATAACTTTTGCTGCGCTGCTTATAGAATTCCATAATATGTCAAATAAATAATCAAAATTAAGTTATAAACAGACTAAACACATGTAAATGCATACTGTGATCTAAAATGCAATTTTTTTTTAAAACCAGCAGAATGTCTAAATCAAAAAGATGACATACATGATCATTGGAGGGACTCGTTGGATCCTCAGGGACTAAGTACATCTTGGAGTCAAGATTAGGAGCTCATTGAAACCAAACAATTGCATTTATTATATTTGACAGTGATATTTATATTTAAGTAATGATTATTGCACTAATTCGGTGTTCTCAACTGTGGGTCTGGACACCCTATGGGAAGAATAACAAAATACCAGAAATTTGAGTGTTTTTAAAAAAAAATCGTTTTCTTATGTCTAACACCTTTCATTAAACATTTTTTTAAAAGAATCTGGGCTGCAACTATGTTTCAAATGCTATCAAGGAGACACTGCAATAAAAAGGTTGAGAACCATCAGCACTAATTATTAATGTAATAAATTACATATCACATGACTTTTCACAACTGCCGAGTAAGTAAACAGTCTATACTATCTAATCTGATAAGATGGCTCTTATTGATTTGAATGACAATCATTTACTGGTCAAGGAATGCTACATTTTTCGACTGACTTCCTCTTAGGAAGCCTTGTCAACGGTCGGCTTTCTTCTCCGTAGCTCTCTTTTTATATTGTTCCAGCACTTTTTGTTTTGTGTTCCATGTTCTGTCCATCATAGCGCTGTCCTGGGAAGTGAACTTGGTGGTATCCTACAAATATATTCAAGCCGTCTCTGGTCATTATTTGCTTTTAATTCATGCCATTTCTTACCACAGTGGTTGTTACTCTTGATTGGCATTTCAGTTCTGCATTGCATCCTCTTTGGTCAGAATATTCTATGGGAGCTTTATAGCCATTTGGTTTCTAGCTTCCATTTTAATGTGACAGTGGTCTTCCAGCATAGAGTATAGTTAAGACATTGTCACTGTCTCAATTGCCACCTCTCGTGACCTCACTTCCTAGCAACTTATACTCTTTGAGGGGCTGTTGGTCAGTGATTGTGTTCTCCACTTGTGTCTTTTTTATCATGTCCTGTTGCTGACAATTGATTGTGTTGTCCACTACAAACCTGTTGTTGACAATTATTGCATTGTGTTGTCCACTACAAACCTGTTGTTGACACTCGCATTGTGTTGTCCACTGCAAACCTGTTGCTGACACTTGCATTGTGTTGTCCACTACAAACCTGTTGCTGACACTTGCATTGTGTTGTCCACTACAAACCTGTTGTTGACACTTGCATTGTGATGTCCACTGCAAATCTGTTGCTGACACTTGCATTGTGATGTCCACTGCAAACCTGTTGCTGACACTTGCATTGTGATGTCCACTCCAAACCTGTTGCTGACACTTGCATTGTGTTGTCCACTACAAACCTGTTGTTGACACTTGCATTGTGACTATTGAAATGACAATTGTTCAACAAAATATTTTCTAAAGTTTTCTGTTATTTGTTAAAGAAACAATTTGTTTATATTATGCAATGTGTTTATATTTATATGTTTAAAAAATGTTTTTTTATGATTTTAAATGTAAAAAAAAAATACAATGCAAACCCCCTCCTTTTCTCTTTAATGATTTCTATTCAAAACATTTTTATGTATGTATACATTTCTGTTGAATGAAATTGAAAATATGTATATTTTGAAATTTGTTTTTTATAAAAACTTTGGTATTAGATAAATTGTTATCTCAGATACATATGGCAATTAAAATTGCATGTGTATGTACCAAGATACTATGTTTGATTGCGTGTGTATGTACCAAGATACTATGTTTGATTGCATGTGATTTATTCCACGTAACATGTTATGTGATTTATTCAACTTAACATGCAGGTGTGTAACTTAGCAAACTGTTCAGATATTTTTTTGTTTCTTTGTATTGATCCGTGGCCAGTGATGGAAAAGCAAACTGCAATAGCAAGTCCATATTTTTTTCTAATTGACCATCCTCAATGCATCACTAGTGCATGCTCATTCTGACTTGTACATAGTCTGTGTTTATTTCATTCACCACTTGGTCACACTCCATTTTCTTTGTGTTGTGTTCACTTTCTCTTCTTATCTCATCTTATTTGATTATATTTTAAATTTTCCTTAATTTACTATATTTGAAATATGTTGTTGGTTTGACAGCCTTTTTTTTTCAGCAGCCATTGATTGAGACAACTATGGTTTTCCAGCAGGCATTACATTGGACTTTGGAGTTTGTGTTCAATTATGATTAATTTGAGACTAATGCAGGGTAAGCTTGTCTCATAACTGTACAAGGGAAATAATGGGGTTACTGCTTTACAATTGTAAAAATAAAATGGAACATAATAAAGCGTATTTTAAAGGATACAAATTTGCTTTGTTTTTATTGGACCTATGTTATGTTTGTTGGGGGTGGGTTGCTTCCCTTTGTTCGGTTGTCTCCCCTTTTTCGATCATTATTTATTGTTCTTTTTTTTAGTTTTCTTCAGTTTCTTCTTTCTATCGGGACTCTTTTTTTCCCCAGGGGTCTTCTTTCCCCCTGGGTCGCACTTGTGCATTTTATTTAAGTGTGATGGAAATCGGGCCTGGTTTTTTTGTATCTTGTTTTTGCCCTTATTTTTCCATCCACCCCGACCACCATCCCCGAAAATTTTTAACTTATGTTAAAAAGGTGGACAATTGGGATAGGTGTTTCAAAATTTACATATACAAATTTCAATTGCTCATATAAAAATAAGTAAAAGCATATTTATGTGGTATTGTTTATAGAAGTCATATAAAACATATCTATGTTCATTATAATATACTCGGAATATGTTAATTGCATTAGCCTTTCTATTATACATGTATATAAAGTTAATTAAATATACGGTTGTGTTATCTTTCTTTTTCCATGCCCTTTTTATTGCCCCTGGTTTTCATCATCACAAAGTTCCAAAACTGTGATATCCAATAGAATCACTGATTTCGAACGAAAACGTTTCATGACATCAACTTGGTCTTGTTCATCACAACTGATATATCAGCCTTTTAGCATTAATAGGATAAAAAGTTCATTTACCGGGAAAGTATAATTTGCAAATAAGTAATAAAATGTAGCGGTTAGAGGGATCAATCATTTCAATTATAAATTTTAGAAAGTGGCAGAAGGAAATTAACTTTGTAAATTCTTAAGGTCAGAGGGAGACTATTTTTTAATTTATAGAAAAATCTCTAGATAGCATTCTTACGGTCAAAGTTAGGCTATCGTGTATTTATTTTAGAAAACTTAAGATTGTAACAGTTATTCCCCATTTAATTTGTGTCTTATTTTTTTTTTATTAAAGATTTTCACCATACCTGATACAGTCTCTAAGTATTAATAGGTTAAAAAGTACATTTTACGGATATTATAATTTAGAAAAGGTTAATAAAATGTAATGATTAGAAATATCCATCATTTCAATTTAAAATTTACGAAAGTGGCAGCAGGAAATGACCTTTTAAAATTCTTAAGGTCAAGGGAGACTTTATTATTTACAAAATTCTCTTACGGTCAAAGTTAGACTACCGTGTATTTGTTTTAAAAATCTTAAGATTGCAACAGTTATTGCCCGTTACATTTTGAGTTTTTTTTTAAAGTTAAATTTTTACGTGCTAGGTTATTTCCCTTAGACCGTAAAATAATTTGCTTCAAATTTTCTTTTTTCTCGGTTGTCTCTCTTAGACCATAAATTTTAAAAAAATCATAAATATGAAATTATAGATTTTAAATGAACCCCAATTTAAATCTATGGTACGGGCGGACATTTTAAATCAATTTTATTTTAATGAAAATATAATTGCGATAAATTGTCCCAATTTTAAATACAATTTTTAATATTTTAGCTTTTCTTCAAATACCTCTTAAAGTAATAGTTTAAACATATAAAAAATTTGAATCCTAACAAAAATAATTCTTTTCCTCTTATTAGAACAATAATGTAAATGATTTATTAAAAATGTAGGACCATTCATCATAGCACTTGTACAAAAATCTGTTTGATATTTTTCTTACTGATGATAGCAGACATTAGTTGCTTAACTGTAATCATTTGTAATTTTCCCAAAGTAAACAGCGTTTCTCTTTATCCTTGATGTATGACAAGATTTTATATTTTACAGCTGGACTTAGCAACAGGAATGAGATTCCCACACTTCTTTCTGCTTTTAAAAACTTTACATATAGGCAATAATGCACAAGGTCACCAAAAACAGATTTTTTATCAAGTAGATTATGTCTTAGGATACAAAATTATAACAACAGACTTTAAGTTAAAGTTTAACCTTCATAAGATATTGATAGAGAACCACGTCTCATTATATTTTTCGAAAGGGGAAGGATCTTATTATGTTTCTTTCTCTCCATATCTCTCTCTCTCTTTTATATGTATACATTTTATTTTTATGAATAAAAGTAGCTTAACGATGGTGAATAATTAACCATCCATAAGTTCCTTTTTATTTTTTTTTGGCTTAATTCAATCTTAAACACACCATTTTGATTGATTGATAAATGCAGTTTTTAAAGTTATTGAATGAACACAACCCTAATGTAAGAAATAAAATAATTAAATTAGCATCAAACTAAACAGTTAATAAAATGAATTAAAAAGATCAAGCCTCATTTTTCCATGAGACTGACAAAGTTTTTATGTTACAACATCCAACATATCACAACTATCGAGAACAAAGTAAAAAAGTAAATCAAAACAACCAAAACAAATTGATTAGTAATTAAACTACTTTATTAAATCATCCATGTCAATTATTCAAGAGAAACATTGGAAAACTCTTTCATTTGTGGGTGTCAATTATTCTACATCCCAATTACAACTGATAAAAATGAAATAAACTTAAAACCTCCCATTCAGCTAAATCCAAACCAGCATTGGCTACTAACATACATTAAAAAAAAAATTAGGCAAATTATAAATAACTGTTTTAACATGTTTACTGAGAATTTGTTTCAACTATCCTAAATGTGAGAAGAGTTTTTTTTAAATCAAAATCACCTAGTTTTTAAAACCAAAATCACCTATGTTGAAATACAGAAATTTCATGAAAATATGGCATGGTAAAAATTGAATGAGTAAGCTTGCATTTTCTTTGTACACATTCATTACAGCTGGATACAACAAATAGATTTGATTTTTCACAAATGCTTTTACTACATAAAAATGACTGCCAAATCAGGAGTTACTGAGAACCAGTTAGAAAAATAAGAAATTTGGGTTATTGAATAAATTGTATAATTTATTATTAGGCTGTTTACTTGAGGTTTGTGTTTATATAAAAAGAAGATGCAAGATAAGAAAATATTCCACACAGCACAGCAATGTCTGGAGTTGAATTGACATCATGTCAGAGTTTTTTCAGATGTTCTCAAACCTAGAAGAAGAGGGATGAAGCCATACAGTAAGATACAGGCATGACAAGGTTTACGATGATTATATGTTAAAATAGTTAAGCTTTTATCATGTAAGAATCAATGTTTAGAATTTCAATAATGTTTTTTAGTTTTTAGCAGGAAATAAAAATAAAATTAAAAGTACATATTTCTTAAAAACTGTAAATATTAGAATTAAAAATTAAAGCTAACATCAAAGGGTGAAATGTCAGTTATCCAATGGATCTAACAGTTGTTGTTCATGTGTTATCCATTGGATCTGAAACAGGGATTGTTGATGGGTGATCCATTGGATGTAACAGGGGTAGATGATGGGTCATCCATTATTGTAACTGCCTGTGGTTGTTAATCATGTCATCTGTAGTTGAAGTAAGAAATTGTAAAAATAAATTATATTTGAAGATATAAGTAAACGTTTATAAAAACAGAAGAAAATAAATATATATTGTTTCATTTAAATATATTGTTTCCATTAAAATCAAAATAAGTTTTAAAATTTGGTATCATCAGACATGACCTAACATTACCCATTCTTGTCCATTACAAAGCCCAGAACCCACTTCAGATAAAGATAACTGCTGATCAAGCCAAGAGTTCACTCAGATACAGATGTCTGCTAACATGAAGCATTCCATTTCCTTCTTGGAATAACTGTTAGAAGAAAAAAAAAGAAAAGACGTGCTTCTTGAAAATATTTGAAAAATTGTTAAAAAATTTGCTCATGCTAATTTGCAGTTAGTATGGTGTTCTTCTACCAAATAATAAAAAGAAATGATGTTTTATTTTTGTCCTAATAATTTGTGACTAACAATTGTCCCAATAAAGTTGATTAAATGATTATTTTTGTTGGTAATGCAGCTGTGATGGTTAACTAAGTCTATGATAATTGAATAGCTGTCACTGTTACAAGAAGACATCAAATGTAATGAAAATGAATCATCGAGTCACTTGATGTAACCAATCACTGGTACTTTATTTCAATAAAACTGAATATACATAATAAATTAAAAACTTCATTTATATTCCAGGATATCCTTATATATTCACTTCTGTATTGATTAATTATCTTTACTAATGTCAACACATTATTACACAATTCAGTATAGCCCAGAAATATAATAAGCCCTTTCCCCACATAGCTGTCTACATTTGTCTGTTATATCTACTCATTATTCTGATTCTACATAACATCAAATTAGCATGCAAAAAGTCATACTTTAAAAGCCAAAAAAGAATTTATTTTAATTTTATTTCTTACAAAATAATATTCAATAAAAATATATTCTCAAATCCCATGATCATGGATATAACATTTTTAATAAATGAACATAATAAATTAACAAATGAGAATTTTAAAAAAATTTGAAATCCCAATATTCATATGGATAATTTTCTGAAACTTTTAAACTGTAGCATTAAAATATAAAAAGTTAATAATTAAATGTAAGGAACCCACAATATGCTAATTAATAGCGCACCCAACAAATCAAAACCTAGCATGGTTCAATGGTTAGTAAAAATAAAATCACTCATACCACTTTCCATGATGGTTAGCTTGATATGATAGTTAACTTGACACAAGATTCCATGTCAAGACTCATATTCTGTGTTCACAACTTAACACCATTTCAACTGCCTTCAGGAAGAAACTGTATTCCTGTAGAGAGACCAACCAAAAATAATACATTTATTTACAAACATAAAGTTGAAAGAAGATAAAGACTTTTACAGTCCACAATGTTTTGGCATACATCTTTATTGGTTTTTAAAAGCACAGAATTTTCTAAATTGCTTTTATTTTGCCACAATACATTTTGCAGTTGAATAAAGACACCAGAGCAGTATTTTGTGTGCAATGAAGACAACAAAGAACAATTACTGATTTTATTAGTCTTAGCATACAAAGTTAATAGGTTAGCCATGCACTACTTTATACTACGGCTTGCCATTTATAGGATTAATTTATTTATGAATATATAGTTGGACTATATGGTCACAGATTCCAGGGGTGAAACTAAGCTGGGGCCAATAGTAGACTCCCTGTGCTCCAAATCTAAATGAATTCACTTCATGAAGTTGTGGGAAGATGGGGCGTTGGAGTCTTTACGCCTGATTTTGGCACAAACCATCAGTGATAGATGTAATTTACCACACACACACACTCATACCTAGGAGAATAGGTAAAAATCTGAAAGATGCAGTGCGTGCTACGGATCTTGATTTTAACACAAATACTTCAAATATATTATGTTAAATGTATTAATTTATTAATATTGAACCAACAGTTACCAGTGGAATAAAAAAAGATGGTCGGGAACTAACACTTTTTTTATCATAAATTTTAAACGCAAAATAATTAATCTTTGAGTTTGTTCACTAGGACTTACACTTGGGACTTGACTCATGTTGGGCAGCAGAGGCACTAGATTATGGCTATTGGTAGTAAACTACCAGTAGCTTCTAGGTGGCTATGGGTACTTAGCTATCAAAAACTACTAATTGGTGATAAATTGAGGTAGTCCAGTATTGACTAAGTATTGGTAATCACTATTTTTTAATACATCACTGAAATAACTTTTAAGTGGGTATGTGAAATTCTGACTTTTTTTTTTATCACATACAATATGTTGCCAAAATAAATGGGTCATCCATTGGATGTAACAGGGGTTTTAGACAGCTCTCTGGTTGTGGTCACGACCTACTCTTGTGGGTCATGTCGTGGTGCACTTGAAAATGTATTTTTTTGTGTTTAGTCTCATACATTCATTCCTAATTGGATTTTCAAGACATAATACACTAATTTTTCTTTGTTTGTAAATATATTATGTATCACAGCTTATAATTTCATCGGGTTCTGTTCTGTTAAAAACATTGATTCTGCATAGCATTAAAAAATAAAAATAGCGAATCCAAGAAGTTAAAATAATTTGTGTTATGGGTGAAAAATTTACCCACTGAAAGTTAATTGTACATAAAAATATCAATACCTTTGTAAGTTAATAAGTAGTTTTTGTAAATAATACTAAGTAGGCCTATCTCCCACCAGAAAATCAATAATGGGAGGGGGGGTGTCACTTCATTTACCATGTACTGAAACAGAAATTGGCCAAAGCTTCTGTTGCCATATTTAAACCTAAGCACATTATTATACTATTTAATTTAACTAAAGTAGCAAGATGTTTTTTTAATATGCAGTAAAACTATTATTATGGTAATAATAGGCATATTCAGAAAATATTTTAGTTAATTATTTAATCATGATAATTAGCACACATAAAAATTTTACAATAAAATTATTTCTCAGCCACAGCTGGATTTAATTTTTTCAGATGTGCCCATTTTACTTTAGCAAAACAGAAGCTGGGTATAATTTTTCATAAATGGAAAGACCATTCTCTGCTTTCTAACAAACGTTACATGTTTGCAGAATAAATCAAAACTTTAAAAAAAGCAACAAGTGCAACTACTATATGTTGCAACAGATTTTGTGTTGGTACCAGGAGATAAAAAACAAGACCTCAGTACAGGAGCTCCTCATTCCTGCCAAAGACAATAAGGGACTGGAACAGGCTTCCAAAAGCAACACTTGAGGTGACTACACTTGACACATTTGCGTCTATTGCCTCCTGTCCTCCAACCCCCAGTTCATAACAATAACACCACTGCTGAGAAGCCCTTCCAACCAGTGAAGTATCCCCTTCAAAACCATGCACAGAACCTCTGAAACATAGGAGCCAGAATGATCAATTCATTGATCGTGGGCCCTCAAATATATAAGAAGAGAAGAGATGAAACGTTAAAAGAAGGCTCACTTGATATTTGAGTACAAATGTAACTCAAACTAATCTAAATTTGTTGAACAACATATTCTGCAGCAAAAATTTGTTAGATCATTTTTTATTTGATTTATAACTGGATTATTTAGTTGGGCATTATAATGTCTAGCCTTTGAATTTAAAATTGACGATAATTTGGATAATATACTTATTTGTGAATCATAGAATTATCATAGATGAGGCAACTGATGCAGGTGTTTGGGTTTGTTTTTTGATTTAAAATTAAAAGCTTTACTTAACTTTGATGGCATTTTCCAAAGTATCGAAATAGCAATTTAGATCTAATATTCTTTCAAGATTCATTATCAAGCTGAGGTGTTGTCACTAGTACGAACTAGTGTTAGTAATAAATGAACGGGGCAAAATACTTTACCAGAAGGATGGAAGGGGGGTTTTGGTTTGATTAAATTGCATAACATTAACATAATAAGTTAATAACATCACAAGATGTCAGATGATTGTACATATTTACATAATAATCAGCTTGTTTTGGGGGACCACCATCAGCTTCTGAAATTGCTGTCTTAAGTCAAAATAAATTGCAGAAAAAAAACAAAACAAATCACTTAACATAACAGTATTAGATAATTAAAGTAGCTTCCCCTGTGAATTAAATAATAAACTCGCATTTTTAATTAACATGTTACTATTTACTAAGACACAGGACTTGCAGTATTTCATTCAGGCATCTCTTCGCCGGGGGAGGGGGAGGCGTGGCGCCCTGGAGAAAGTCAAATGCACCCCCCTCCCGTGGAAAAATGTGTACGACAAAAAACAACAACAAAACAAAACAAAAAATATCCGGGGCCCCCCTTCAGCTGTAGGGATTGCAAGGCCCACACGATGGTTCTGAGGTCAACTGACACCAAAAATCTTCACTGTCCCTTTGTTCTCCAAATAAGTGTAGCATGATGCAAAACTAAATATATATATTTAGGCTTTACCCTCCCCCCCCCCCGCACCCCACACGCACACACACTCTCTTATAAACCTTATTCACATTGTTATTAGTCTCTTTCATACGTCTTTTTATTAACAATTTTTGTGCAACTAAATCAAATTACTTAAACAACATGTACAATTCCATCTGGCAATCTTTATTAGATATATTACAAATAACAAATAAAAAAATATAAAAAAATTAATTAAAAAAAATAAAAAAATATCCGCGATACAGTAAGACCGCGAAAAGTAAACCGACGCAAAGGACGACTGTAACCCTATTGCACGATTCTTTAAAGAAAGCGCACTTGTCCAATATCCTTTATCTTTTTCTTAAAAGGCGATGCAATAATATTAATAATTGCTTATTCTGAAAACGCAGCCCTGTTCCAAGCGGTGTCTCTTTTGCACTGTGAGGATTAGATGCGTACAGTGATTTCTTTTTTATTTGCTTATTGTTAATCAATTTTTATAAAATCAAATTGACTAGCCAAGAAATTTAGACACCGGAACGATTAAAGTTGGCGGCATTTTAATTTTTTTTTTTTAAAATTGACTGGAAGATTTATCTGTGCGCGAAACTGCAGCTCTCTGGGATGTCGGGGAACCTGGAGGGATTTTGGGATTCAAGAAATCAACCCCACGACGAAACAAAATAAATCCCGACTCAAGTAGATGTACACAAAAGTGGGTTACAAAAAAAAAAAAAAAAAAAAAAAAATTAAAAGGTTGGGAGGGCACAAAAAAAAAAAAAACAAACAAAAAAAGAATAACAAAAAAAGAGGTAAAAAAAAAAAAAAAAAAAAAAAAAGATCTTAAAGTTTTGAACTGCGCTTCATTGGTAAATAATTGGTGATACATTGGTGAAACATTGGTGAAACATTGGTGAATGGTGAAACACTGGTGAAACACCGGTGATACACTGGTGATACACTGGTGATACACTGGTGAAACACTGGTGATACACTGGTGATATATTGGTGAAACACTGGTGAGACACTGGTGATACATTCGTGATACATTGGTGAAACACTGGTGATACATTGGTGAAACACTGGTGATATATTGGTGAAACACTGGTGATACATTGGTGAAACACTGGTGATACACTGGTGAAACACTGGTGATACACTGGTGATACACTGGTGATATATTGGTGAAACACTGGTGATACATTGGTGATACATTGGTGAAACACTGGTGATACATTGGTGAAACACTGGTGATATATTGGTGAAACACTGGTGATACATTGGTGAAACACTGGTGATACACTGGTGATACGTCGGTGAAACACTGGTGATACACTTGTGATACATTGGTGATACACCGGAGATCACTTGATAAAATTAAAAAAACAAAACAAAAAAACAACAAAACTGTTCCTCAGGGCATATTGAAGTCTACAGATTCAACAAAGTCAAGACACGTGAAGACACGCGTGTCAAGTTCAGAAAATGTGGTAGCACACTTTAAAAATTGTTATGATTAAAATAGCGGTTTTAATTTTCAAAATAAAAAAATTATAACTCAGTAATACATATGTAATCGCTCAATAATACAGATATAATTAATCAATAATACAGACATAATTGCTCAATAATAGCGATCAAATTAATGCACAACAGAATATTATTTAACAAAACAAATCAAATCAACTCGCATTGTAAATTGCATTAAATAGACATTGCCATGTCCCATTCCAACATGAATATACACATTGCAGTCACATTCACACGACCTTATGTCATATTTGACATGGATTATAATATACTGTCATGTAACATTCAATCACATATCTAGACATTATCTCATATCACTTCAAGCGCGTGAATCTGATGTACCATACCGTAAAGCATTTGCTCAAAACAAACAAAAAAGAAAAAAGATTTCACCAAAAAGTCTGTATGACTACCACGTCATATTCACTAATGTATGGCTCATCCAAATCAGAATGAGCAAGGCATGCATCACTATGGCGTTGAAAAAAACAGGCATACAACTCATACCAAAACTCTAAAAATGTCACTTCAGCAGTGAATCTGGTGGATCATATATTGCATTTGCTCCACACACACACAAAATGTCACAAAAAACTCTGAATGACTAGTCTATCACGTCATATTCATTAAACGTATGCCATACCCAAATGAGAATAAACATGGCATGCACCACTGTGGCGAGGAGAGCAGACGTGAGGTTCATACAAAACCCCTGCACTCCCGTGGCGAGGAAAGCAGACATAAGGTTCATATAAAAATCCTAAATGGAAGTATCGAAGATCCAGACGCTGTACATCATTCACTTTCATCCATCGTCCACACATTTCACATAACGTCCTTTGACGATGGTTTGGAATTCTGTGCTATGTCACGTAACAGGATTGTCCAAATGGACAGCTGTAGCATGGTCCCTGTTGACAAAAATAAGTGGGTTGTAGAGAGAGTGGGGTAAGCAATGAAATAAACGTATGTGGGTTGAGCAGGAGAGTGTATTTATGGGACTTGGGGTCGGGATTATTTTGATGAAGACAAAATCGTTTCAAATACCAATAATTAAGCAGCTCCACTACGAGATACAATGTTTACAAGACTGAACTCCCACAAGATCATTTGAGTCAGAGATCGACAAATCGCGGCTCGCGGGCCGCATGCGGCTCTTTAGCGACCTGAGTGCGGCTTGGCCAGTCGGCCACAAGTCGGGTTTGACTCCGAAAGACAAGGTTCTTGACATGTTCTTGACATGTTCTTGACATGTTCTTGACAGGTTCTTGACATGTTCTTGACAGGTTCTTGACAGGTTCTTGAAAAAGAAATGTTGCTCTCAAAATAATTGTAAATCGTCCTGCTGCTGATTTTTTGGCTCTTATGGCCAATGATTTTTCCTACCACTGATTTAAGCGCATAGCTGCCATGTCTTTTCCTGTTTTGGTTTTAATATTGCACTTCCGCCCGCTTTCTTTCCGTTCTTCACGTCTTTGTTTCGTTCCGGACTCGTGGCCAATCTTTTTCTTATCATTTCGTCCAGTTGTTTAAAAGTCATAATAATAATAGGTAGGATTTAAGTTATTATGAAAAAAAAAATTAATGAATACCACTGTTATTTGTTTGAGTGTTTTACCGAAGAAGGCATCTGGCCGAAACGTTTAAATGTGTATTTTGCCATATAATTAAGGATTACATATATTGTTTTATTTACAAAAAAATTTTGGTTTCTCACCAATTAAAAAAAAAAATTTAGTAAAAAAAATATAAAAAACAACAACACTGGTTTACCGATGTGTAATGCGTTGTGGGTGAACTTTCCATACACTTCCCACCTGCATTTGCGCAGCCTGTGAATAGAAATATATGTTGTAGTAAGCGAAGTGACCAAAAGTTACGAGACACGGCAGAGTGATAGTATTTACACGAAGTGGTTCTCAAATTTTTGTATTATTTTTTTTTTTTGGGGGGGTGGGAATTTTATGACTACTTGACTGGACCACTAAAAAACATATTTGCCACAAAGAAGATTTTTTCTTCTTTTCTGGACGCATTACAATATTTGGTTTTATTGCTTTCCCTCACTTCTCTCACTCTCTCTCTCTTCTTTCCTTTTCCTTGCTCTTCCTTCATCTTCCTTCCCCTTCCTTTCCTTCCCTTCCTCCTTCCCTCCCCTCCTCTTCCCCCTCTCTTTCCCTCTATTTATTTATTTCGTTTTTTCTTTCTTTCTTTCTTATACTCATTTTACCCCTAGTTGTACATGCGCCACAATTTTGACAAACGTCGAGCGCCGCCCATGATGATGATGATGGTGATGATGATGATGGTGATGATGATGATGGTGATGATGATGATGATGATGATGATGGTGATCAATGCAAGCTTAAGATACGCTGCATGTACCGTGAACGCATTAGCTAATAAAAATCTCTCTATATAACATACATACCGTTTACAATCTCTCTCTATAACATTACACACCGTTTACAATCTCTCTCTATAACATTACACACCGTTTACAATCTCTCTCTATAACATTACACACCGTTTACAATCTCTCTCTATAACATTACACACCGTTTACAATCTCTCTCTATAACATTACACACCGTTTACAATCTCTCTCTATAACATTACACACCGTTTACAATCTCTCTCTCTATAACATTACACACCGTTTACAATGCAGCGGCTGTTGTAGTTCCGTGCGATGTCCGCGCACCTCGTGTTGGTGGACAGTATCTCTAGGGAGCAGTCCGAGTTGATGAACTGACACTTGTACGACTCGCAATCTATTTTCTTCTGTTGGCAAAGAAAGAAACACAAAAAAAAAAATCTCTAGTAAACTGTTATTACTCTCAAATATATCCTCAGAGCATGCAATCCAGTGCAGTGATGTTAATGATGAGCATCATCACGATGAAGTCGTGGTGGAGAGCATGATAGAAAACAATCATTTAAAGTGACGTCGTGTTGTCGAACATCGACTATCATAAATTAACTTTCCGGAATACTATTAAAGATATTGTACTTTTTGTATCATTGAGTATAAATCAGGGTGACCAAACGTCCCGTACAAAACGGGATTGTCCCGTTTTTTTCACGATCGTACCAGTTGTCCCCGAAAAATTCTCTCGGGACGCCTAAATGTCCCGTTTTTAAAAAACCAAACACATGTTCAAATCACTAAAACTTCCTAATTTATAATATAACTTCACGTAATATTTTGGCTAGCTGTGGACCCAGTGCCAGTGGTGATGTGGGCTCGCGTGATGGCTGCACTTTCCCCCCTCCCACCCATCTGCCGACGCTGCGAAAACGACAGTGTCCCTGCCATACATCTTATTATCTATTAAAATATGTATAAATAAGTATTCACTGCAAAATTATTGTTTTCATTTATGATACGCCTCAGAGTTTCAATGAAAATACAAAAATCGAAGTTTAGTTTAAAAATATTTCTAGGTCTCAAAATAGTTAAAAATGAGCATAATATCAATAAACAGTTTCCTGCGGGAGGCCCCCCGGACCCCTCTTTATTCCCCCAAACCCCTCTTTATTCCCCCAAACCATTCTTGGGTGTGTGCTATTTTTTCAGTTCATGATTTGGTCACCCCAGTATAAATGAAAAATAATATAAAAAAAAAATAAAAAAACAAACAACAACAAAACAAAAAAAACCCTAACAAAATACTGACATCATCATCTATGAGAAAATATCATCCATGATGTCAGTCAGGCAAAATTGAGTCAAGCATACAAACGTGGACGATTGGGGCAGAACATTTTTTTTTGTTGTAAATCTAAGCCATGGTCAGTATTTTGTAAGTGAAAGACTCACTTTGATAGCATTTCAACAGTTAAGTTTTTTTAAATTAAAACTCGCCAGATCCGTGGACATTTACTTTGGGATGGGGTAGGGGGGGGGGGCTTACCTTATGACCTAATTCAGAATTTACCAGATGTGAAACCAGTTGAATTGTCCCGATCTCATAGATTCAGGTTATAAATGTCCACGAACAAATTCTTAAGTGTCCACAAAAACATAAATGTCAAGAAAAAATATAAATGTCCAGAAGATATCATTCTCCACAAAATATAAATGTCCCCAAAATATAAATATCCACAAAAATATAAATACCCACAAAATATAAATATCCTTAAAAATATAAACGTCCCCAAAAATATAAATGTTCCCCAAAATTTTATATAAACATCCACAAAAATATGAGCGTTTAGGAAAAATTAAAATTTCTGGGCGTTTGTCCACGTTTATTAATTTTCTGTGTGTGTGTAAGTCAAGTATTTTTGTCGGAGCAATGTAATCACGGCATCTCTCCCACTGTTCAGTATCTTTGTCCCTTTACCACGGAGCGCATGTCGCAATTTGTTTATTAGAGGAACTCACAGGACATGTAATGTCAGAGACTTCCGTTGTCGTCGGCGTTTGTGAGCCCGACGCACCCGTGTGGCACGTGGACCACACCACGTCCGCTGATGGTCGTGACGTTCCTGCTGATGTCACAGTAGTCCTAGACGTCCCGCCTTTGGTACTCCCTGTGCCTGAAAAAAAAAAAAAAAAAAAAAAATATATTTAATCAGCTTTCAAATAAAATACATACAAACAAGTAATTCAGTAAATATATTTGTACCCCCCCCCCCACCCCACCCCCCAACCACCACTCCACACAAAAGCAATGTAGATCAAGGAGGTCAGATAACACCCCCACCCACCACTCCGGAAATTACTAAATTACTAACTGGTATATAAAACAAGAATAATAAATAATCACAACTATAAGTCAACGTAATAATGAAATAGGATTTATGTTGAAACGGTCGGTAGTGCTAGTAGTAAGGCAAAAAAGGACCCAGTGGGGAAGTGGTTGAACGCCGGTCGGGTTAGCGGGGTAGAGCGCTGGGGGAAGCCTTTATGAGCTCTGGCTCGATAGTTTGATGATTTCCTTAAGTAAGTTAGTAGTAAGGCAAAAAAGGGTACTATACAGTGTTGCTGTTTTCATAAACAATTCAAGTTATGCGCTATAGTAATAGACCAGTGGTCGGCAAACTCATTAGTCAAAAGAGCAAAAAATCAGCAGCAGGATATGCAGGTGTTTTTGAAAGCCACATTTCTTTTTAAGAACCTCTCAAGAACCACGTTTTCGGAGTCAAACCCGACTTGTGGTCGACTGGCCGAGTCGCACTCAAGTCATTAAAGAGCCGCATGCGGTTCGCAAGCCGGGATTTGACGACCACTGAAATAGACCGACAATCTGCACTAAAATACAATAATCTCCTCTTGGTTCCCATGCATTTATGAGTGTGTTGTGTACTTATGAGAGTATTGTTTATTTTAAGATTGTGTTGTGTAAAAAAAAAGTGTACACTATAAAGGAGTCTAATGGCGATGTGCAGATTCTAATGAATGTTGTTATCACATAGAGTGCAGGAAACTACCAGTCTCTCTCTCTCTCTCTCTCTCTCTCTCTCTCTCTTTCTCTCTTTCTACCCCTCGCTCTCTACCCCTCACTCCGTCTATTGACACGCTCTCCCTGTCATATATACACTCACATCTACACACACATTAAGCCACATATTCGAGAACAACTATTCTAATTTTTCATATATCAAAAGAGCGCAAAAATTAAGTTGCGAAACAAAGTCTGGGGGGTGGTAAGAAGGTAAATTGTCTGAAAGTGTCAGCGCGTTGAACACATCATGGATGGAAGTGGATGAGGCCAAATAACCTTTTTTTTTTTTTTTAAACAAAAAGCCTCAATCCACAGCAGTGGCGCCCCTGGTGGTGACTATATCCATTCCTAAAGCTAAGGCGGATATACATGAGAAGGGAAGAGAAGGGCGGGAATAGTCTTAACCGCTGCATTGGATCTGGGGTTAACCACGGCATGGAATCTGGGATTAACCACGGCATTGAATCTGGGATTAACCGAGGCATGGAATCTGGGATTAACCCCGGCATGGAATCTGGGATTAACCACGGCATGGAATCTGGGATTAACAACGCATTGAATCACGGCATGGAATCTGGGATTAACCACGGCATTGAATCTGGGATTAACCACGGCATTGAATCTGGGATTAACCACGGCATTAAATCTGGGATTAACCACGGCATTAAATCTGGGACTAACCATGGCATTGAATCTGGGATTAACCACGGCATTAAATCTGGGATTAACCACGGCATTAAATCTGGGATTAACCACGGCATTAAATCTGGGATTAACCACGGCATTAAATCTGGGATTAACTACGGCATTAAATCTGGGATTAACCACGGCATTAAATCTGGGATTAACCACGGCATTAAATCTGGGCTTAACCATGGCATTGAATCTGGGATTAACTACGGCATTAAATCTGGGATTAATCACGGCATTGAATCTGGGATTAACCACGGCATTAAATCTGGGATTAATCACGGCATTGAATCTGGGATTAACCACGGCATTAAATCTGGGATTAACCACGGCATTAAATCTGGGATTAATCACGGCATTGAATCTGGGATTAATCACGGCATTGAATCTGGGATTAACCACGGCATTAAATCTGGGATTAATCACGGCATTGAATCTGGGATTAACCACGGCATTAAATCTGGGATTAATCACGGCATTGAATCTGGGATTAACCACGGCATTAAATCTGGGCTTAACCATGGCATTAAATCTGGGATTAATCACGGCATTAAATCTGGGATTAATCACGGCATTGAATCTGGGATTAACCACGGCATGGAATCTGGGATTAACCACGGCATTGAATCTGGGGTAAACCACGGCATTGAATCTGGGATTAACCACGGCATGGAATCTGGGATTAATCACGGCATGGAATCTGGGATTAACCACGGCATTGAATCTGGGATTAACCACGGCATTGAATCTGGGATTAACCACGGCATGGAATCTGAGATAAACCACGGCCTCTCATTTAGGGTCGAGACAAAATATCCCCAAAAGTTCTATTTATAGTTTTCCTGCCCAGATTTGACGTTGTATCAAACAGCTTAAAATGTATATTCGATCCCAAAAGTATCATTACTTTGTTGTGTTGGCTTGACGGATGGTGTTCCGGAAGTTCCGCCTGTTGTTGAAGGTGACGGGGAAGGCTGCACCAGTCGGTAGCATCTCTCCTGGCCCGTGCAAGTATCTGCAGGAATCTAAGAACGAGATTAAAATGACGTGTGAGTATTCTGCGTTGGCCGTGCTCAGAATGTCTTCTTCTTTTTTTTTTTTTTTTTTGTAACAAAAAAAAAAACAACAAAAAAACAAGCAACAAAAAACGAGGGACGGTACTTAAACATCAAACGATATGTTATCCACTCTTTACTAATCATCCACTCGGTGTATTAAAAAAATCAGCCATAATCATAACGGGAGATTCGTCGAATACAAATGCATATATACCTCTTGGTAGTTTGGTCCTGGTGAAGTGGACGCACAAATCTCATTGGTGCCATTACAGACTGGCAGAGGAGAAGAATTAGGAAAGATTAAGTGGTGGTTGGGGAGGGGAGGGAGGGAGAAAACAAACAGCAAAACTGTTTACATTTCATGTTATGTTAAATAAAATTAATATTGAACAAATATTGTTAACATATTCGTGAATTATGGGCCTACCGAAAACTGCAGTGATCATTACTTGATCATATTTAATAATTGGACATCATTTTCTCTGGCCAGCAGTTAGCAAAATGGGGGTTGCCATTCCTAAGACCGGAAAACGTCAGATCGCATGACGTAATGTTGCTATTTTTAGACTATGTTTGTAAAATATAGCTTCCAACAATGTATATACATATTGCACTATCAATGTTTTTGTAAAATCTTTCGAAAAATAAAGTTGTGAGCACTTTTATTTTTTAAAGATCTAGTTTAAGGCTCACATTCACGTAGTAGAAGTACAAACAGTTGTTGAGAGATTGGACGAACGGAATACCAGGATGTATTATTAATATCTTAATGAGATTGGCCAGACAGTATGCCCGGATGTTCTATTAATAGATTTCGCCATTAAATGACAAACACCATTGTTTTATTTTTCATTTTTGTTTAGCCATTCGATTTCTGTTGATTTTTTTTTGGGGGGTGGGGGTCGAAGGGGGCTCATGTTGAGGAAAAAAAAAAAAGAATTATCAACAATTGAACTTACATCTCAAGACACACCCCAGTTCTGCTATTTCGTTGTTGATTTCATTACACGTCCATACCTTGTCGCTGGTGACGTTCACGCAGTTGGCCGCTCGGTACTTGCAGAAGACAACTTGTTTACAGTAGCGTTGGTTCTGAGGACCGGGGAGCAAACAATGAAGTCGGTGACATAGCACGCATTCCACGCATGAAGCAAAGTTTATTGTTACAGCGTCAGGGAGCTGACAGAAGTACTTTGCTTATGTAAAAAAAAAAATCTTTTAGGTCTTGTTGTTTTGTGATGGTAGCAGAGGAGCTATGGGATGGTAGTTAAAGTGGCGGAGAAATCATTGGGATGGTAGTAGAGAAGTTTGGGGATGAGAGCTGAGTGGCAGAAATTAAAGGATGTAGTGGCAGAAGTTAAAAGATGTAGTGGCACAAGTTAAAAGATGTAGTGGCAGAGTTTTAAATAAGAGATGGCATTGTTCTCATTTCAACTAGATTCAATGGAAAAGTGGCTAGATGCAGTCCGAATATGATTATAACTCAAGATTTGTTCAGTGGCGTCGCCAGGTGGGTGCGAGCGTTGTGGAGACCTAACACAATGCCAAATTGTTAACATGTCTGCATTTAACACTAGGACCACTAATCCACTGTTTTCTATGAAGTTTTCAAACGGCTTTGAGATCGCCTAATAAAAAAAAAATAAATAAAAATAAATTATATAACTATTAGTGGAACCAAATGAACGTCAACTGCTTATTCGTTTTTTAAAAGATCGAAAAAAGACAAGATATTTTACTTCCTGTTCCTTGTTATGAAAATAAAAAAAAGGATGGCTACTTCCGTAAACATTAGTTATTTACGTTTATTTAACGTGACTTCCTTTTATTTAAGAAAACAAAAAAAACAAAAACAAAAAACAAAACAGAATGCTTATATACCCAGGGTGCTTTTTCTCCACATATTTTATACGCTGAGGAGTGATATTTAAAAAAAAAATGTTATCCAAGTTAATTTTATATATTATTATAATAATTTTTGAAATAATATTAAAAAAAAATCAAAAACAAATCCGAGGCATTGCTATTTTGTGTCTAAGAGTTTACGAAAATGTAGTAGCATAACTAGGGGGCTGCGGGGGGTGGGGGGGGGGTTAGACCTCACCGGCTGTCACCAACCCTAGCTAAGCCACTGTGACAATGTAATGAGTTCATAAAAAAAATTTTACATTTTCAAATTGTGTTTAAAACTATTGAAAAGTTGTCAAGCTGTGGTGAACTTTATCCTATTGAAAAAAAAATATATGCGAAGTTTGATTTGTAAATTAGATAACATATGACGTCATATGAGCGACTGCATGCGAGCCGTGTAAGGTAAATAAAGCAACAGTTGGACAAGAGAGAGGTTTAAGGCTTCAATTTATAAAAATAAGAAACCCTAAAAAAAAAAACCAACGAAATTTTTCGTATAAATCTTATATAAAATGTGATATAGAACAATTGGGGCGGGGGGGGGGTGGGCTGAAGATTTGACAAACCATGCATGCAAGTAGCGCATTTATATAAGAATCCCAATTAGCTCTCTGCCGCCCTTTTTTTTTCTCCCCACCACCAAGGCTCGCAGCTGCACATTTTGTCTACGCCCCTGAACTATTTTAATATTCACTTTTATACCACAAATTTATTTCACAAATAGTTCAGAAAAATAAAATCGCACCAAAGACATTTGCGATTGAAAAAAAAACCAAACAAACAATACAAGTCTGCCAATCTTTGCTTCAACTCGTTCACTGACCCTCACTTTCCTGTCTATCTCTCTGAACTGTTGCTTCCTTACATCCCCACAAGACAACTACGTTCTTCCATTGACAGTAGAACCCTCTCAATCCCAAGAACTAAAACTAAGACCATCGGTGAACGCTCCTTCTGCTTCCATGGGCCCACGTTCTGGAACCAGCTCCCCTTCCATATACGTCATAGTGAAACCTCGTCCATTTTCAAAAAGTCCCTTAAAACTCATCTGTTTAGGTCCGCCTATGACCTGTGATGCACCCTCCTTGCCCTACCTCATTTTCTGTTTCGGGTTGATCCTGAAGTGTCAAAGTGTCCTCGTTTTATAGCCATTTTCATTGTTTCTATAGAATAGTAGTTACTATCCTAGTGTCTCATTTGTATTTACTTAGTTTACATGTTTTAATAATTGTAAAGCGCTTAGAGCTTTATGATAAGCGCTATATAAAAATGCCTAAATAAATAAATAAATAAATAAATAATCTCATTTGGCGCAGTCATCTGGAATTTATATTTCGCGAAATCAGTGGCATCATATTTTCTTTCTTGAAAAACAGAAAAACAAAACAACTGATTTTTGGGGGTAAGGGTTAGGGGATGGTGCTGAAAATTTGAAAGAATGTGTTGCCCCCGGCACCACGTCTCTATGCCAAGTTACAGCTCGATTGGATGACGGGAAGTGGGTCAATGGGCCGTCCGCAGATTTTTGTCAGTCAGCCAGCCACGAACAAAAGCCACGAAGGTTAAATTAAATAAAAGCGTGCTGCATTTCAAAGGAAAACGATAAAACATGTCACATTATGTCGACAAGAAACAAAAAAAAAAACAACAACAAAGTACAACAGATTACAAATTATAAAACATGTCCATTAAAAATAGGTGAAAAGATACAACGATGGACGAGCTCCATGTCTCATGTGTGCTACAAAGGTAACAAACGCACACTCGCACGCTGACAACTACCAGGAAGTGACCCTGCCGACATGTCGGTCCCCCCCCCTCCCCCCGCCCTCCCCCGGAGCGTTGGAGAGTTGACCTACCTGTCTCACCTGCCAGGTACCGTAGATCCTCTTCACAGTGGCCGCGTTTTCGAGCTGCCCCGACGACAAACCCGTCAGAGCGACCAGCGTCAGAGCCAAGATGCGGACGCGTGCGAGCACGGACCACGTCGAGCTGGAGGCCGTCACTGCCTGACCGGTCATTCTTGATTAAAACTGCTGATGGGAAACACGTTTCAATTGATTGAGATCTAGCAATCATTAATAAACTTTAAAAAAAAATTAAAAAAAAAAAAACAAACGAAAGCCTAGTAGCCTGATATTTAATGTGATAAAAATGAGATATTTGATATGCGAAGTCTGACAATGGGGAAGGAGCCCGTCGATACAAGAGTCGCCTGAAAATCTAGTTCATATTGACCATTTTTGTCTGAACCAGTGGCGTCATTTCAGTTTTTTTTT
>CAXITT010000398.1:509138-521895 GCA_964033795.1 Lymnaea stagnalis | reverse complement strand
AAAAAAAAAAGAAAAAAAATTAGTTTTTTTTTGTGTGTTAAGCATGAGATCATACCAACCTGTGTGTTCTTAAACACATGCATGGGGAACGTTGTCTTTTTGAGACGCACAGAACGTTCTCGCCTTAATTCTAAATTAAATCTTGATAATTCAGCACGCTCTCCCATTAATCAAAAAAGCCCCATGACGTCGATTTGCGTGCACCTGTCACCAATGCACGTCAGCTCTTGCAGAGACCGACTTGTACACTTGATGCCGTCATGTTAAGCCGCGCACTTTGTCACCCTCTAACCAAGCGTTTCTGTCAAAGACCTTATCATTCCCCCCCCCCCCCGCCCCATCTAGCATGGCCTCTGATTACTAACAAGGTGTTACGTTAAAATACGGGGATTCTCGAGTCTTTTGAAATCCAGGGGTCTCGTTTAAAATCAAACAATCGTCGGTCTCAACCAATAGTCGCTAAAATATTGTCCAAGAGATATGCTATGTAGCATATCCACAAACCAATTTTTGTTTAGGATTGCTCAGAAAATTTAAATTGGTGACCCCTTTGAAGATATTGACCCCTTTGGAAATAATGACCCCTTTCGGAGGTGTCTGCCCCTTATGAAATCTAGAACCTTTTGCAGATCTTGACACCTTTCGAGATCTCGACCCCTTTAAGAGATCTCGACCCCTTTAGAGATTTCGACCCCTTTGGAGATCTCGAAGCTCCTTAGAGATCTTGACACCACCCCCTCCCCCCAGCCCCTTTTGAGATCTCTAACTAAAGGTTTGGAGCCGCTGACTTTGATCATAACACCAAAAAAAGACCACACTCCTGAAGTGAATTTACTGGACGCGGCTGAATAGGATGGACGAGGAATTGAGAACCCCTGTTACTGAACGTATGGTGAACTATTTTGTTTGATCATGAGCGGGGATATTCTATGGCAGCTGAGTCTGAGTTCAACGAATCTGATTAGAGTTGAGGTAATACACTATTCGTATATTATCGGATATCATCGGATATTATCGGTTATCATCGGATATCATCGGATATTATCGGATATCATCGGATATTATCGGATATCCTCGGATATTATCGGGGTCTTAGAAGTGCCTTGAATCTGAACACATCATGAGAAGTTGAAATTACTTTTTTTTTGCTTTTAAATCAACCGAACAGACAAGGGTTATACATTTCATAAGACATGGCGTATGACATGATGTATGACGACACGTATGGCATCTGTTATGACACTTTTTACATTGATTGGGGAATATGTTAAAGAGTACCTGCGTACATTGAAATGTATTGTCAGTCAGTGATGACGCGTGTCTATGACATGTCTCGTGAGACGGACACACGACTAATGACAGCATAGTTCGTCTCATGGCACAATCAGCCATCTATTTCATTGACCAGACATACTTGTGACACAGTAGGACATGATTCTGGAGTCTCGAAATTTGGATAGACACACATGCAAATGATAGGCCTCTGGGGGGTCGCGACCCACAGGTTGAAAACCGCTGGTCTAAGAAGTTGTCCTATCAATGTAATAAGGAAAAAGAAATATCAGTTGCTATAAAAATATAAGTACGTTATGAAATCTCCTTATTTCTAATCACGCAGGAGATTTATCTTTTGCGAATGAAATTCCAATGACATCAGTATTTTTCACAGGACACCGGACAGTATTACAACACCTGTGAGGAGGGATAGGTGACCTGTGAGGAGGGGAAGTTGACCTGTGAGGAGGGGCAGGTGACCTGTGAGGAGGGGCAGGTGACCTGTGAGGAGGGGTAGGTGACCGGTGAGGAGGGGTAGGTGACCCGTGAAGAGGGGGTAGGTGACCTGTGAAGAGGGGGTAGGTGCCCAGTGAGGAGAGGCAGGTGACCTGCGAGGAGGGGCAGGTGAGGAAGGGAAGGTGACCTGTGAGGAGGGGCAGGTGACCTGTGAGGAGGGGCATGTGACCTGTGAGGAGGGGTAGGTGACCGGTGAGGAGGGGTAGGTGACCTGTGAAGAGGGGGTAGGTGACCTGTGAAGAGGGGGTAGGTGCCCAGTGAGGAGAGGCAGGTGACCTGCGAGGAGGGGCAGGTGACCTGTGAGGAGGGGCAGGTGACCTGTGAGGAGGGGCAGGTGACCTGTGAGGAGAGGTAGGTGACCTGTGAGGAGGGGTAGGTGACCTGTGAGGAGTGGTAGGTGACCTGTGAGTAAATATTATTTTTTTGCTTTTGTTTTAGAAGGCGTATAGCCAGTCAATGATTCAACGCATGTGTCCTTACGTCCACCTCGGAGCTTTTGAAAGAAAACGCGAGTTGGTGAAATAAAGAGAGTTCAAGAAGAGGTTTAATAGTTAAGCCACGGTCAAGATCGCTGGCGCTGCTAGGTATTTTAAATGTTAGTTCAGCGGATGGAAAAAAGAACTTTTAAATAGACATCCGTTAAAGACATCCGTTAAAGACATCCTTTAAAGACATCCGTTAAAGACATCCGTTAAAGACATCCGTTAAAGACATCCGTTAAAACCACGTTCACCAACTGCGTTAAAAAAATTAATAACCATCAACCCGAAAATTTATGTAAGTTTTAATTTTATAAAAACAATAAATAAGTACACACGTCTAGTTTAATGAGTGCTTAAACAGCTCCAATGAAAAAAAAAGAGGTTTGTGGCAACAATTCTGAGAGAGGGAAACAAGAAGCGTTGAAAGTGAGACAGAATTTAACACAGCATACACTAATTATGTCAAAAGACAACAAAAAATTAGAAATAACGTGTAAACGCATAAATAAAAAAAATTAATTTACAAAATTTGTCAAAACATATTTGATTTAAAGAATGATAATTCTTTTGCACTATTCTACACGTAGGAGACACATAGATACTTATTGAATTGAAAATAGTTTTGTATCGTAGAAAAAAAAGCATGGAAAAGTATAAAAACAGACAAGATATAACAGCACTCTATCTTGTATCATACATAAAAACAACAATTTTGTACACTTAAAATACACGATGTTCTAATGAATATTCCGAGGGAAAAAAATCTTTTCCGTGTCTTGAAGCCAGCGAGTCTGCTACTATCGTACGCCTTGTCACATTGTCTATGAAGTCCCATTGCAACTTTCTCTACTCAGCCTGTTTTCTTGTCATTTGTGATTTCTGGGAGTAGCTATTTGACGAATGTCTGATGTCCGTGCCATACTATTGTTTATTGAAAAAAAACTTCCAAACAGCAACAAGAAAACCATGTCATTTCACATTCTAGCATCTGATCTGTTATGCCTCCACGTGTTGTTCCCCCCTCATTTTACCTCCTGCACTCACAAAATTCCCAGAATCACCGAGAATGAACACTTCCTGAACAAGCCATCACCACGAAGAGTCACCAACACAGTTTTACTTCCTTTTTTAGTCTGCGAACACAAGACGTGTTCAAGAGTTTTACTCAAATGCGGACCGATATCTAGCTCCACCACTAAACGGTGTCTCCACAGTGACTTAACCAGTAAATTATACTATCACAATGACACAATGGCCATATACATTGCTCTCATCCTGTTTTAATGAGACATTTCAAAAGTTACCCTTTCGAACAAATTCTTCGTATCTCAAGGTATATATACGAAACAATTTTCTTTAATTAATGAAGCAGATTGTTTTAGGTTTTTTGTTTTAAAAACGAAATCTTTTGTCATGTCTACTCATACATGTGGATCTGTGGATTTGTGCATCTGTGGATTTGTGGATCTTTGGATTTGTGCATCTGTGGATTTCATGTGAATTTGTACAAATTCTCGACAAGTCTTGCTGAACTCAGACTTAACACGAGAGATATAATAAAAGATATATGTAGCTATGTAGCTATAGAGAGGAGGTGGATATTTGTAATTATTTGGATTTAAGCCATAAAAATGTCTTTGGCCCAAAAAAACAAGACAACCTTAGCTCTACTCAAAGTTTAAATGATCCCCCCCCCCCCCCCCCCCCCCCCCCCGCTCCCCTCTAGTGAGATTTAAATTTTTTTTTTTTTTGCAATCGCAACAACATAATAAAATCACAACGCTCATCCAATCACAGGGAAGATAACAAAATTCAAAGTGGAGATCAAGCCATCACCACACGGAACACTTGTGCTCTGGGTTCATTTTAGAGCCCTCCGGGCAGTTATAGGCTTTAGAGAATTCCCGAGAGTTGGACAGGGGCGCGAACACGCGAATGGAGCCTAAACTGTGCAAGGACGTCCGAATCTTCCGGAGAGCCTCCTCATCCCTCATCTTGCCACACCAGATCTGATGAAGAGGTCACGTGAACAGTTGAATTATAAACAATATAGAAATGGTGAAGATAACGTGAGAGTTAAAAGAGAGATAAAGAGATATATAGGGGGATAGAGGGATAGATAGATAGAGACATAAATAGATAGATAGAGATATATATAGGGGGATAGAGGGATAGATAGATAGAGACATAAATAGATAGATAGAGAGAGAGAGATAGATAGATATATATATATATGATATGAGGGATAGATAGATAGATATAGACATAGATAGATAGATAGAGGGATAGATAGATAAATAGAGGAATACATAGAAGAGGGATAGATAGATAGATAGATAGATAGATAGATATATAGATAGATAGATATATAGATATGAGGGATAGATAGATAGAGACATAGATAGATAGATCGATAGAGGGATATATAGAAGAGGGATAGATAGACAGATAGGATGGTAGATAGATAGAGGGAGGATAAAAAGAGGGATGGATAGATAGATAGATAGATGAAGATAAAGAAAGAGTGATGGATAGATACAGGGATGAATAGATAGATAGATAGATAGAGGGATAGATAGATAGAAAGAGGGATAGATAGAAAGATAGATGGATAGAGGGATAGATAGAAGACGGATAGATAGATAGATAGATAGATAGATAGATAGATAGAGGGAAAGATAAATAGAGAGATAGATAGATGGATAGAGGGATAGATAGAAATATAGATTGATAGAGGGATAGATAGATAGAGGGAAAGATAGATAGACGGATAGATAGACGGATAGTGGGATAGATAGATAAAGGGATATATAGATAGAGGGATAGCTAGATAGAGGGATATATAGATAGAGGGATATATAGATAGAGGGATATATAGATAGATAGATAGAGGAATAGATAGATAGAGGAATCTATAGATAGAGGGATAGATAGATAGAGCGATAGATAGAAGAGGGATAAATAGAAGTGTGATAGATAGATAGATAGATAGGAGGATAGATAGATAGAGGGTAAGATGGAGTGATATATAGATAGAGGGATATATAGATAGAGGGATAGATATATAGATAGAGAAATAGATATATAGATAGAGGGATAGATATATAGATAGAGGGATAGATAGATAGAGGGATAGATAGATAGTGGGATAGATAAGATAGAGGGATATATAAGATAGTGTGATAGATAAGATAGAGTGATAGATAAGATAGTGTGATAGATAAGTTAGATGGATAGATAAGATAGATGGATAGATAAATAGATGATAGATAGAGATATATGATATATAGATAGTTAGCTGATAGATAGATAGATAGATATAGAGAGATTGAGAATGAGAGTGAGAGATGAAGAGATAATGTAAGAGAGAGAGAGAGAGATGGCGAGAGATAGAGAGTGCAAGAGAGAAATAGATAGATAAATAGATATATAGAGGGAGGATAAATAGAGGAATATATAGATAGATAGATGGAGATATAGATATAGGGATGGATAGATAGTGGGATGGATAGATAGATAGGGATAGAAAGATAGACATAGGGATAGATAGAAATATAGATAGATAGAGGGATAGATAGAAATATAGATAGATAGAGGGATAGATAGAAGAGGGATATATAGATAGATAGATAGAGGGATATATATATAGATAGAGAGAAAGATGGATGGATAGAGCGATAGATAGATGGATAGAGGGATAGATAGAAATATAAATTGATAGAGGGATAGATAGAAAGAGGAAAATATAGATAGAGGGATATATAGACGGATAGATGGATAGATAGAGGGATAGATAGATAGAGGGATAGATAGATAGATAGAGGAATAGATAGATGTAGGGATAGATAGATAGAGGGATAGATAGAAGAGCGATATATTGATAGATAGAGGATAGATAGATAGAGGGATAGATAGATAGAGAGATAGATAGATGGATAGAGGGATAGATAGAAATATAGATTGATAGAGGGATAGATAGATAGAGGGATAGATAGATGGAGGGATAGAAAGATAGAGGGATATATAGATAGATAGAGGGATATACAGATAGATAGAGGGCTAGATACATAGATAGAGGGATAGATATACAGATAGAGGGATATATATAAAGAGGGATAGATAGATAGTGGGATAGATAAGATAGAGGGATATATAAGATAATGTGATAGATAAGATAGAGGGATAGATAAGATAGTGGGATACATAAGATATAGTCATAGATAAGATATAATTATAGATAAGATAGAGTGATAGATAAGATAGATGGATAGATGGATAGATGATATATATATACATATATATATGATAGATAGATAGTTAGATGATAGATAGATAATTAGATGATATATATAAAGATAGATAGATGGATATATAGAAGAGGGATAGATAGATAGATAGATAGAGAGAGAGAGATTGAGAATGGGAGTGAGAGATGAAGAGATAATGTAAGACAGAGAGAGAGATGGCGAGAGATAGAGAGTGCAAGAGAGAGATAGATAGATAAATAGATAGATAGATAGAGGGAGGATAAATAGAGGGATATATAGATAGATAGATGAAGATATAGATAGAGGGATGGATAAATAGAGGGATGGATAGATAGATAGGGATTGATAGACAGACAGAGGGATATATATAAAGATAGATAGAGGAATAGATAGAAGAAGGATAGATAGAGAGATAGATAGATGGATAGAGGGATAAATAGAAATATAGATTGATAGAGGGATAGATAGATAGAGGGATGGATAGATAGAGGAAAGATAGAGGGATAGATAGATATAGATAGATAGAGGGAACGATATATAGATAGAGCGATAGATAGATAAAGGGATATATAGATAGAGGGATAGATAGATAGAGGTATAGATAGATAGATGAATAGATATATAGATGGATAAATATAAGGATAGATAGATAGAGCGATAGATAGAAGAGGGATAGATAGAAGAGGGATATATAGATAGATAGGAGGATTTATAGATAGAGGGATAGATAGATATAGAGATAGATAGAAGAGGGATAGATAGAAGAGGAATATATAGATAGATAGGAGGATAGATAGATAGAGGGATAGATAGATAGATAGATGGATAGATAGACAGAGGGATACAAAAACAGAGGGATACATAGACAGAGGGATATATAGATAGATAGAGGGGTATATAGATAGATGGATAGATATATAGCAGGATAGATAGATACTGGGATAGATAAGATAGAGGAATATATAAGATAGTGTGATAGATAAGATAGAGTGATAGATAAGATAGAGTTAAAGATAAGATAGAGTGATAGATAATTTAGATGGATAGATATATAGATGATATATAGATAGATATAAGTTAGATAGATGGTTAGACGATAGATAGATAGTTAGATGATAGATAGATAGATAGATAGATAGATAGATAGATAGATAGATAGATAGAGGGATATAAAAAGAGGGATAGATAGAAAGGAGAATAGATGGATAGAGGGAGTTTTAATATTGGGATAGATAGATAGTTGGAGATATAGATAGAGTGATGAATAGATAGAGGGATTGATAGATAGATAGATAGATAGAGGGATAGATAGATAGACAGAGTGATAGATAGGAAGATAGATAGAAAGAGGGATAGATAGATAGATAGATAGAGGGATAGATAGATAGATAGATAGATGGATAGAGGGATAGATAGAAATATAGATTGATAGAGGGATAGATAGATAGAGGAAAAGATAGAAAGAGGGATAGATAGACGGATAGAGGGATAGATAGAGGGATATATAGATAGAGGGATAGATAGATAGAGGGATAGATAGATATAGGGATAGATAGATAGATAGGATAGATAGATAGAGGGAAAGATAGATAGAGGGATAGATAGATAGAGGGATAAATAGATAGATTGAGGGAAATATAGATTGATAGAGGGATATATATATATATTAGAGGGATAGAAAAATAGATAGAGGGATATATAGATAGAGGGATAGATAGTTGGATGAATAAGATAGACGGATATATAAGATAGTGTGATAGATAAGATAGAGGGATGGATAAGATAGATGGATAGATAAGATAGTTTGATAGATAGATAGATGATAGATTGATAGGTATATGATGGATAATTAGCTGATAGAGAGATAGTTAGATGATAGATAGATAGACCGATAGATAGATAGATAGATAGATAGATAGATAGATAGATAGATAGATAGATAGATAGATAGAGATTGAGAATGAGATTGAGAGATGAAGAGATAATGTAAGAGAGAGAGATGGTGAGAGATAGAGAGAGCAAGAGCGAGATAGATTGATAAATAGATAGATAGATAGATAGAGTGAGGATAAATAGAGGGATATATAGACAGATAGATGGAGATATAGGAAGAGGGATGGATAGATTGAGTGATGGATAGATAGATAGGGATAGATAGATAGTCAGAGGGATAGATAGAAAGATAGATAGATAGAAGAGGGATAGATAGATAGATCGATAGATAGAGAGATATATAGATAGATGGATAGAGGGATAGATAGAAATATAGATAGAGGGATAGATAGATAGAGGGAAAGATAGAGGAATAGATAGACGGATAGAGGGATAGATAGATAGAGGTATAAATAGATAGGGATAGATAGAGGGATAGATAGAGCGCTAGATAGAAGAGGGATAGATAGAAGTGGGATATATATATATAGATATGAGTCTAGATAGATAGAGGAATAGATAGATAGAGGGATAGATAATAGAGGGATATATAGATAGAGGTATATATAGATAGGGAGAGGGATAGATATATAGATAGAGGGATATATATATAGATAGAGGGACATATAGATAAGGCGATAGATAGTTAGTGGGATAGATAACATAGAGGGATATATAATATAGTGTGATAGATAAGATAGAGGGATAGAATAGATAAGATAGAGTGAAAGATAAGATAGAGTGTTGGATAAGATATATGGATAGATAAGATAGATGGATAGAAAGATATATGATAGATAGATAGATTTTTGATAGATATATAGTTAGATGATAGATAGATAGATGATAGATAGATAGATAGAGGGATAGATAGAAGAGGGATAGATAGATAGGAGGATTGATAGATAAAGGGAGGATAAATAGAGGGATAGATAGATAGATAGATAGATGGAGATATAGATAGAGCGAGAGATAGATAGAGGAATATATATATATATATATATAGAAAGAGGGATATATAGATAGATAGAGGGATAGATATATAGATAGAGGGATAGACAGTAAAATAGATAAGATAGAGGGATATATAAGAACGTGTGATAGATAAGATAGAGGGATAGATAAGATAGAGTAATATATAAGATAGAGTGATAGATAAGATGAATGGATAGATAAGATAGATCGATAGATAGTTAGATGATAGATAGATAGATAGAGATATATATATAGATAGATAGATAGACAGATAGACCGATAGATATATATATAGACAGATAGATAGATAGAGAGAGAGATTGAGAATGAGAGTGATAGAGATGAAGAGATAATGTAAGAGAGACAGAGATGGCGAGAGATAGAGAGTGCAAGAGATAGATAGATAGATAGAAAGATAGAGGGAGTATAAATAGAGGGATATATAGATAGATAGATGGAGATATAGATAGAGGGATGGATAGATAGAGGGATGGATAGATAGATAGTGATAGATAGATAGTGATAGATAGATAGACAGAGGGATAGATAGAAAGATAGATAGAGGGATAGATATTTAGCTAGTGGGATAGATGAGGTGGAGGGTATATTAAGATAGTGTGATAGATTAGATAGAGGGATATATAAGATAGAGTGATAGATAAGATAGAGTGATAGATAATATAGATGGATAGATAAGATAGATGGATAGATATATATATAATAGATAGTAGATAGATGATAGATAGATAGATAGACAGATAGACCGATAGATAGATAGATAGATAGATAGATAGACAGATAGATAGATATAGAGAGAGAGAGTGAGAATGAGCGTGAGAGATGAAGAGATAATGTAAGAGAGACAGAGATGGCGAGTGATAGAGAGTGCAAGAGATAGATAGATAGATAGATAGATAGAGGGAGGATAAATAGAGGGATATATACATAGATAGATGGAGATATAGATAGAAGGATGGATAGATAGAGGGATGGATAGATAGATAGTGAAAGATAGATAGACAGAGGGATAGATAGAAAGATAGATAGAGGGATAGATAAATAGTGGGATAGATAAGGTGGAGGGTATATTAAGATAGTGTGATAGATTAGATAGAGGGATATATAAAATAGAGTGATAGATAAGATAGAGTGATAGATAAGATAGATGGATAGATAAGAAAGATGGATAGATAGATAGATGATAGATAGATAGATAGATGATAGATAGATAGATAGTTAGATGATAGATAGATAGATGATAGATAGATAGTTAGATGTTAGATAGATAGATATATAGATAGACAGATAGCTAGAAGAGGAATAGATAGATAGATAGGAGGATTGTTATATACAGGGAGGATAAATAGAGAGATAGATATATAAATAGATAGATAGATAGATAGATAGATTGATAGATGGAGATATAGACAGAGGGATGGATAGATAGAGGGATAGATAGATAGACAGAGGGATAGATAGAAAGATAGATAGAAGAGCGATACATAGAAGAGTTATATATAGATAGATATATAGATAGGAGGATAGATAGATAGAGGGATAGATAGAAAGAAGAATAGATAGATAGAGGGATATATAGATAGATAGAGGGATATATATGTAGATATAGGGATAGTTATATATATAGAGGGATAGATAGACAGTGTGATAGATAAGATAGAGGGATATATAAAATAGTGTGATAGATAAGATAGAGGGATAGATAAGATTGAGTGATAGATAAGATAGAGTGATAGATAGATGGATAGATAGATAGATGATATATAGATAGATAGATAGTTAGATGATAGATAGATAGTTCGATGATAGATAGATAGATAGATAGATAGATAGATAGATAGATAGATAGATAGATAGAGGGATAGATAGAAGAGGGATAAATAGATAGATAGGAGGATTGATAGATAGAGGGATGATAAATATAGAGATAGATAGATATATAGATAGATGGAGATATAGATAGAGGGATGGATAGATAGAGGGATAGATAGATAGACAGAGGGATAGATAGACAGTGGGATAGATAGACAGTGGGATAGATAAGATAGAGGGATATATGAGGAAGTGTGATAGATAAGATAGAGGGATAGATAAGATAGAGTGATAGATAAGATAGGTTGATAGATAAGATAAGAGGATGGATAAGATAGATTGATAGATAGATGATAGATAGATATATGATAGATAGATAGTTAACTGATATATAGATAGATGATAGATAGATAGATAGATAGATAGATAGATAGATAGATAGATATATAGATAGATAGATAGATAGATAGATAGGAGTATAAATAGAGGGATATATAGATAGATAGATGGTGATATAGATAGAGGGATGGATAGATAGAGGGATAGATAGATAGATAGATAGAGGGATATATAGAAGATGGATAGATAGATAGATAGATAGATAGATGGATAGATAGATAGAGAGATAGATAGATGGATAGAGGGATAGATAGATAGAGGGATAGAGGGATAGATATATAGAGGGATAGATAGATAGAGGTATAGATATATAAAAGGATAGATAGATAGATAGATAGATAGATGGATAGAGGAATAGATAGATAGATGGATAGATATATAGAGGGATAGATAGAACGATAGATAGAAGAGGGAACGATAGAAGAGGGATATATAGATAGGAGGATAGATAGAGGGATAAATAGATAGAGGGATAGACATAAAGAGGGATAAATAGATAGAGGGATAGATAGATAGAGGGATGTATAGATAGATAGAGGGATATATATATAGATAGAGGGATAGATATATATAGAGGGATAGATAGATGGATAGATAGATAGTGGGATAGATAGATAGTGGGAAAGAGGGATACATAAGATAGTGTGACAGATAATATAGAGGGATAGATAAGATAGAGTGATAGATAAGATAGAGTGATAGATAAGATAGTGTGATATATAAGGTAGATGGAAAGATATATATTTATATGATAGATAGATAGTTAGATGATAGATAGATAGATGGTAGATAGATAAATGATAGATGGATAGATGGATAGATGGATAGATGGATAGATGGATAGATGGATAGATGGATAGATGGATAGATGGATAGATGGATAGATGGATATATATGGATAGATGGATAGATGGATAGATGGATAGATGGATAGATGGATAGATGGATAGATGGATGGATCGATGGATCGATGGATCGATGGATCGATGGATCGATGGATCGATGGATCGATGGATCGATGGATAGATGGATAGATGGATAGATGGATAGATGGATAGATGGATAGATGGATAGATAGAT
>CAXITT010000398.1:489483-509070 GCA_964033795.1 Lymnaea stagnalis | reverse complement strand
ATCGAAAGGGAAATAATACCTGTGTATATGTATATATATATATATATAAATAGATAGATAGAGAGATAGATAGATAGATAGATAGATAGATAGATAGATAGATAGATAGATAGATAGATAGCAAGCAAGTGAGAGAGAGAGAGAGTGCATGAAAGATAGAAATAGGTTATATATCATATTTATATATATAGAGAGAGACATCTCAATGAGTTAATGGGGCATTTTGTTATGTCCTGTGTTTGATGTTCTTCCAATTTCACCCTCACTCTGTCTTTCTTCAGTTCTTCTTCCTTTTTTGTGTGGTGGGGTAGGGGGCTGAGGAGGAAGGGGGCTACAAAACTGGTCGTACAATATGCGCTATCTGACACAACATGCATCGATCGCATCCACTTGCTAACCTTCCTTAAGATACGCCACTGCTGTAATAGTCGGAGGGATAGATAAATTGTCATGCAGTTATTACCTGGGCGTAGTTGAGGAAGAAGAGTTGATCATGGTTTAGTCCAATGCCAGGCAGGGGGGGCTCTTCACCATTTTTCTCCACCCATTTCCGGTAGGCCTAAAATTGGTGGGGGTGTGGGAGATCAACAAATAAAGTTTTGAATTGTATTGATTATTTTGGATCCAGCTGACAGTATTTGCAAGGGCTTAGATACGTGGGTCAAAGGTTACAGGTCACAGCATATTAGCTCCACAAACGAAAAAAGTTTGTTTTTTAATGTACAAAAACTGTATTAAAATTAATATAGTTTTTTTTTTAGGAAGTGTGTTAATTCCTCGTGTCCCCAGATTTGTTTACCCCTACGCTTTCGCCATAGTGTCTATGTTTTTAAGCCTCTGACAACGGCCCTACGACGAGCCTAAAAAAAGCTAGGGTTTCAGAAGTTTTTTCGACTGATTTTAAGTTAAAAAAATTAATAATTGGAGTGGTTTTTGAGAGAAATGTTACCGCATTTTTGTGCGTTAAAAATTTTAATAAAAACAGCAGTGATTGGCCGTGGCGGTCTCGATCTCAATGAGCCAACCAGAATATTTTCTTTTTAGAGAATTGTGTTGTTAATACTTAACTGCCAATGCGCTTGTTTAAGACATTTTCTCATCCTTAAGAACAATTCGCAGGATTATGTAATGTCCAGTTATTTGTTTAAATTAAAGCAGCATTTGAGCGGATTTTCTTACACAGCTTGTAATTTTGATTTGAGAATTGTGTTGTTAACACTTAAGTGCCAATGTACTTGCCCAAGACCTTTTCTCATCCTTAAGAACAATTCGCAGGACTATATAATGTATAGTTACACAGCTTACACAGCCTACACATCTTACACAGCTTGTAATTTTGATTTGAGAATTGTGTTGTTAACACTTAAGTGCCAATGTACTTGCCCAAGACCTTTTCTCATCCTTAAGAACAATTCGCAGGACTATATAATGTATAGTTACACAGCTTACACAGCTTACACAGCTTACACAGCTTGTAATTTTGATTTGAGAATTGTGTTGTTAACACTTAAGTGCCAATGCACTTGCCCAAGACCTTTTCTCATCCTTAAGAACACATCGCAGGACTATATAATGTATAGTTACACAGCTTACACAGCTTACACAGCTTACACAGCTTGTAATTTTGATTTGCAAACCATCCCCCCCCCCCTCTTTGGCTATTTGACCAGACTACTCTTTGGAGCTTGAAACTACGGTTTGAAAGCTACGCTGGCACTAACCCCCGGATTGAGCAGGTCTGTGCCCGGTACATCCTTAAATCAAATGTTTCATTTTTTTCTTCAGGCTTCAAACTTCTGTAGATATCATTATAAATATTTATATGACGGATAGGTTTTTTTTTCCAAGCTGTCGTAGGAAGTACACAACATCGCCAAGTCCGAGGATGGCATTCGCCGAAATAATGAGACCAACCGAGTCAAAAACTTCACCCTCTCCACATCGAAATTGTCCGAGCACCGGAGCAATAGTTTTTACCCGGCTTTCTAAACGATGTCATTCTATCAATTGCTATAAATCTAATTAACTGATACCGCTTTCAGATGAGTACATAGAACTCATAGAGGTTAGAAAAAAAAAGCAAAAAAAAACCAACAAGAAACAACAACTAACTCTGTATGACTGCTTCAATCCACCATTATCCGCGATATTCTCCCCTTGGGTCATTTTCCCGTTCATCTGAGGAGGGAAAAAAATAAAAACAAGTAAACTAAATTAAAATGTTAGTTTGGGTTAGTTTGTTTAACTAGTTTTAATGTCTACAATTGACACATACCGCTTAATATGCTTGGGCCGCGTCTCGCCCTACCCATAAACCGGCCTAAAGTCTATAACGTCCATACGTTTGAGATTTTTTTTTTTTGGGGGGGGGGGGACGACTACATTCTCAGATGGAAAATAATTGCATGAACACAGACATGAACACCAGAAGATTCTGTACGAAAGACACCACTATTGCTTACCGTTTACTACATTTTTAACCTATTCAGCCTAACCCCCCCCCCCCCCTTTTCCAATTTATTGTTAAGACCAGAGGTCCTCAAACTGCGGGTCGGTCCATCAGGTTCTTAAATCGGCCCGTGAGCTCTCCGCCGCTGGTGACAATTATTGACCCAGACACTGACCACCTCATTAGCCACACGCAGGCCCATTCTTCCAAATTAAAAAAAGTTTTTTAATGTTTGTTTGTTCCATTTAAATTGTTCTTTAAAAAAATAATTAATTTCTGCACGTTAAATCATGTTCTCAGCACTTCAGATCTGTGCCGTTTTGCATGAGACTTAGTTCAAATTTTTTTATTTCGAATTAATAGTTCGACCCCCCACACCCATTGAAAAGTTTCAGGACCAAGGACCCCCCCTCTCTCTCCCCCCTCCCCCCCTCTGTGGTATGAACTATTCCATCATTCAGGCACTAACATATTCATTGATCTGTTCCAGCTTGTACTGAGAGTACTGCTCAATGAAGCACTGGGCCTTGTCACGGAAAGCCTCAATAGTGTTGTCGTCCCACCATTGTTTCATGTTCCCGTTCTTGTCGTACTGCCGACCTGAAAGAAATGGAGTGGTGGGGGAGGGAAATTGTAATAACAACGGACATGTCATTTTTTGCTTTTTTTAAAAAATCATTTATGTTACCCTTGAATGGCACGTTTGAAGTTTATGTCATTTATTATTTATAAATATTTATTCAACAGTATCGGATATCCTCTATGAATGATTCGTATCTCTATGGCTGTAAATAAATCTCTTTACAATTTTAAACAAAAGTTTTGCTCTGGTTTCCTTTTAGTAACACACTAATCTTGAAAATTTTTGTATTTAAAAAAAATTTCCTAGCTAGACACAATGTCATTATTATGAATACGCAGAAATCGCGAATCGTTAGACAATATTAATTCTCATATTTGTTTTAAAGACTAGTCGTTGATAAAAAAACAACTATTTAGACAATAAAATGAATCTTGCCCTGCCATTGCTTCAGTTTTTTTTTTTTGACGCAACAGTTCGTCCTTTCCCGCTCACCTTTGTCATCAAACCCGTGCGTGATTTCATGGCCTATAACCACACCGATGCCTCCGTAATTCAAAGACCTGGAGACAAGAAAAGGATTCTTACAGTGCTACACGTAATGAGGATAAGATAAGGCAAGAGAGGACCAGGTAAGCTAAGACAACATAAGACAAGATAAGATAAGACAAGATAATATAAGACAAGATAAGATGAGACAAGATAATATAAGACAAGATAAGATAAGACAAGATGAGACATGACAAGATAGATAAGACAAGTTAAGATAATACACGATAAGACAAGATAAGTTAAGACACGATAAGATAATATAAGATAAGACAAGATAAGATAAGACAAAATACGATAAGATAATACAAGATAAGACAAGATAAGATACTTTTTATTGATCAAAATAAATGGAAATTTGTTTCTTCCTTAAAATACATCGTACTTATTCATTTTCAGCACAGAAATAAATAAACACTTTTAACCAACAAAATGTTTTAAAGTAATAATTTAAAGACAAAACATGTAAAGTATTTCTCTAGCGTAGGAAATCAGCCAATCACTGAACTCCTTTAGTGATAATGATAACTTAATTATTGCTCTTTTAGATTTGGTAACCACTTTGGGGGGGGGGGGAGGGAGAGCACGCTGTAAAATTCGAACAGACTGGGGACTAGATTGTTTCTATCTTGTGGCCCTAACTTTGAGGCAAACAATTCACCATAATCGAGCTGATCCTAAGTATATGTGACGAGAGGGTTGGGATGTATCATCCTCATTAAACAAACGGGATTTACTCTATTGTTCTTCACATTGTTCTTTACGTGATGGATGTTTGGTTTGTGTGATTCTGCTATATGATTTAAGGTTTCAGAAGGGATCACTCGCTACCAAGGGAATTAATAAGATTTGACATTGTCAAATTATTGGACAGGGACACACAACACATTTCTCTTAATTTATACACTCTGTACTGGACAGAGACACACTCATTTCTCTCTAATTTATACACTCTGTACTGGACAGAGACACACTCATTTCTCTCTGATTTATACACTATGTACTGGACAGAGACACACTCATTTCTTTAATTTATACATTCTGTACTGGACAGAGACACACTCATTTCTCTCTAATTTATACACTCTGTACTGGACAGAGACACACTCATTTCTCTCTGATTTATACACTATGTACTGGACAGAGACACACTCATTTCTTTAATTTATACACTCTCTACTGGACAGACACACTCATTTCTCTCTGATTTATACACTCTGTACTGGACAGAGACACCTCATTTCTCTCCAATTTACACACTGTTTACTGGACAGGGACACACTCATTTCTCTCTAATGTATACACTCTTCAAAAACCCACAGAAACAATAGCCGTAGAATGATGCACGATAAAATAGATTGAAAAGTAATCTGAAATATTTTTTTTATTACGATTTAATTAATATCTCAATTTCTCCCTTTGAGAAGGAGATAACTCAACCATCATAATTTGTGTATCATAATCCCCCCCCCCCTGCCCACCCTTCAGACAAATTTTACCCACCATCCTCTAAATACTATAATTATATGCTTGTGGGAAAAGGGGAGGGATTAAAAAACGACAATTATTTATTGTAAACAACCTGACATGCTCAAATGATTAACAACTTTGTCAATTAATTTGTTTAATTGTGTATAATTGTGTATAATTATGTATTCACCTATGCAGGTTACACCCACACGGAAAATTGGTAATATATTGGAAGAATTCACTCACCTGGGGAAGTTCGAACTGTAAAAAGATGGCTGAAGAATTCCAGCAGGGAAAACTGGAAAAAAGGGAGGGGGGGGGAGAGAGAGAGGGAGAGAGAAAAAAGGTATTTAATATTTTATAGCTGCCCATATTAAACATCAGAGACTATCTTAAGCTGTGCTGATTAAGCGTAAATCACGAATGATATGTTAAACACCGCGCTCTCCAATTGTTTTTCCTCCCCGTGTCATCTTTCACTTAATCGCAATTAAGTTGAAGAATATATTGATACATTTGAACCTTTAAAAAAAACGAACCAACAAAGTAATTGACCATCAAACGGTGGATATCAAAGGTTTGTTAACATCTTGAAGTTCGTAGTTTCATAAACATTGTTAACATCTCGAAGTTCGTAGTTTCATAAAGATTGTTAACATTTCGAAGTTCGTAGTTTCATAAAGATTGTTAACATCTCGAAGTTCGTAGTTTCATAAAGATTGTTAACATTTCGAAGTTCGTAGTTTCATAAAGATTGTTAACATCTCGAAGTTCGTAGTTTCATAAACATTGTTAACATCTCGAAGTTCGTAGTTTCATAAACATTGTTAACATCTCGAAGTTCGTAGTTTCATAAACATTGTTAACATATCGAAGTTCGTAGTTTCATAAACATTGTTAACATCTCGAAGTTCGTAGTTTCATACAGAGTCATAAATGATAACAATTTTACGACACCCACAAAAAAAAAAAAAAAAAAATTTTATATAAAAAAACATCAAAAAATATTAATTTTTTAAAAAATTGTAATAACTATAACGACATTAAAAAAATAAAAAAAAAAAAAAAAAAAAAAAAGAAACAAAGACTTAAAAATGAAGTTAGGAATTTCATACAGAGAAAAAAAAAATAATAATTTTAAGAAACCCAAAAAAAAAAAAAAAAAAGTTTTTATATAAAAAATCATCCAAAAATATTAATTTTTTAAACAATTGTTATAACTATAACGACATTAAATAAATTATTACAAAATAAAAAAGTGAAACGAAACCAAGTCTTAAAACTAATCTTACCAATATCATTAGCGTTAGGGTTATAGAAGGCGTTGACCACGACCGGGTCCTGTTCCCAGCTGAAAGAAAAGAGTAAAAAAATAGCAATGTTTATTTAACGAGAATGGCTAGTTAAAGAAAAAGAAGCTTTTTATTAATAGAAGGAGACTTAGAAAATAGTTATAAAAGGAACACTATTTGATGGATTAGAAAGTAGGGCATGAAAGAGACCTAGAAAATAATTATAAGTAAAGGGAAGACTATTTGGTGGGCTAGAGAGTAGGGTATAAAGGAAACTCGACGCGGTCTTTAAGTTTGGAGTAGAGAAAAAATGGAGATTGGGTAGGTCAAGATCCAAAGTGTTCCCATTGCTAGTAATTCACTAAACCTGCACTTTTGTGTGTGTGATTTTATTGTGCATTGATCTCATGTTGATTTGAGATGGGTAGCTGGGGCTTTAGGTTAAAGGGATGGTTAGAGATGGAGGCTGGGTTCAAAGTGGATGGCTTGGTTCAAAATGGATGGATGGGTTCAAAGTGGATGGCTGGGTTCAAAGTGGATGGATGGGTTCAAAGTGGATGGCTGGGTTCAAAGTGGAGGGCTGGGTTCAAAGTGGAGGGCTGGTTTCAAAGTGGATGGTGGATTAAGCAAAGACTTTGTACCAGGACAGAGGGTGTGTCAGGATAGAGGGTGTGTCAGGATAGAGAGTGTGCCAGGACTGAGGGTGTGTCAGGATAGAGGGTGTGTCAGGACAGAGGGTGTGTCAGGACTGAGGGTGTGTCAGGACAGAGGGTGGGTCAGGACAGAGGGTGGGTCAGGACAGAACGTGTGTCAGGACAGAGGGTGTGTCAGGAAATATGGTGTGTCAGGAAATATGGTGTGTCAGGACTTAGGGTGTCAGGATAGAGGGTATGTCAAGATAGAGGGTATGTCAGGATAGAGAGTGTGTAAGGGTGTTTCAAGATAGAGAGTGTATCAGGATAAAGGGTGTGTCAGGATAGATGGTGGGTCACGATAGAGGGTGTTTCAGGATCGAGGGTGGGTCAGGATTGAGGGTGGGTTCAGGATAGATGGTATGTCAGAGGGTGTGACAGAATAGAGGGTGTGTCAGGACAGAGGGTGGGTCAGGACAGAAGGTGTGTCAGGACAGAGGGTGTGTCAGGACAGAGGGTGTGTCAGGACAGAGGGTGTGACAGGACAGAGGGTGTGACAGGACAGAGGGTGTGATAGGATAGAGGGTGTGACAGGATAGAGGGTGTGTCAGGATAGAGGGTGTGTCAAGATAGAGGGTGAGTCAGGAAATATGGTGTGTCAGGAAATATGGTGTATCAGGAAATATGGTGTGTCAGGACTTAGGGTGTCAGGATAGAGGGTATGTCAGGATAGAGGGTATGTCAGGATAGAGAGTGTGTAAGGCTGTTTCAAGATAGAGAGTGTATCAGGATAAAGGGTGTGTCAGGATAGATGGTGGGTCACGATAGAGGGTGTTTCAGGATCGAGGGTGGGTCAGGATTGAGGGTGGGTTCAGGATAGATGGTATGTCAGAGGGTGTGACAGAATAGAGGGTGTGTCAGGATAGAGGGTGTTTCAGGATAGAGGGTGTGTCATGATAGTGGGTGCGTCAGGACAGAGGGTGTGTCAGGATAGACGGTGTTTCAGGATGGAATGTGTGTCAGGGTCGAGGGTTTGTCAGAATAAGAGGTGTGTCATAATAAAGTTTGTGTCAGGATAGAAGATGTGTCAGGATAGTATGTGTGTCAGGATAGAGTGGTTGTCAGGATAGAGTGTGGGTTCAGGATAGAGGATGAATTCAGGATAGAGGGTGGATTGAAGATGGGGTGTGTGTTTAGGATAGAGGGCCTTTGAAGGATGGTGGATTCAGGCTAGAAAAGGGGGGGGGGTTGTGGGTTGTCTAAGCGTTTACTTAGGTACATTCCCAGACAGACGGCGGCTTCATGATGGATGCCTGATTTCAGATAGTGGGTAGGTTCAGGACGGAGGGTAGATTCAGGACGGAGGGTAGGTTTAGGACGGAGGGTTGGTTTAGGACGGAGGGTAGGTTTAGGACGGAGGGTAGGTTTAGGACGGAGGGTAGGTTTAGGACGGAGGGTAGGTCCAAGATGGAGGGTAGACAAGCTCAGGTAATAAGGCGGCTTAATACAACTTTAAGTTTTTGGACCTCCTATCTGATAAAGCCGTAATCTATCATAAGCTCACCAGTGCAATGTGCCAAAATCTTTTGAAATTAAGATGAACTCCTCCTTTCTTTATTTTTTTTTTAAAGTGACCCAATAAAAAAAAAAAATTACAGACAAAAGCACACAAAGCCAAGAAAACAAACTCACAACAATAGGAGACAACCACCAAACAAACCCAGAGAACAAGAGACGGAAGCTATTCTAGCATCGTCTGATGCCCCCAAGCGCTTGTACGGAACTCATTTCTTGGATCTCTAATTACAGAGAAAAAAAAGCCGCCAAGGCCGCTTCCGCCATTACGTCAGTGATACACGATATTTTGGCGCGGACCTTCTTTTTTTTTCCCCGCGTGTCTTCTTCTTTAGTTCTTTTGTTCTTCCGCTTGTATCTCCCTAATTAAAACTAATGACAAAGGTTGGGAGAGCTCCCAGCCTCTGGCCAAATAATTACTCGGCGTAGTAATTTTTTGTTGTTTATGTTTTTGTAAGTTGGTGGGGGGGGGGGGAGAAGCTTTTAGCCGTACTCTCGTGTCAAACGTCTTTGCTAAAGCTTTCATAGACCAGACTTCTGCACCTTTAATCCCAGCCTCTGGCTAAATAATTAATCGGCGTAGTAATTTTTTGTTGTTTATGTTTTTGTAAGTTGGTGGGGGGGGGGGAGAAGCTTTTAGCCGTACTCTCGTGTCAAACGTCTTTGCTAAAGCTTTCATAGACCAGACATCTGCACCTTTAAGTGCATCCCGCTCATAGGTATCTGTGTGAGAGTTTGGGGCAAGGAGAGGGGGCATTTAACAGTGGTAAATATTTAAAAAAATAAATTATTTATATTAACTTCACTTTTGTTCAGTGGCTGGCTGGCAAAAATCTTAGGATGGCTAATTTACCCACTTCCCGTTAATGCATAGAACAAAAACGTCGTACATAGACTCGTTGCCGATGACAACACATCGTATCAAATACATACAGCTCCACCCCCAAGAGTCGGATTTTCCTGGTTTTTTTCCTCACATGGGTGATGAAGGAAATATGACGACACTGATATCACGAAATAAAATTCGCGATAATTGCCCTAAATGAGATTCATAAAAAAATATATCGCCAATGCGTTTTGAGCGTAATATTTTCATTTGTTTTTTTTTTAATTGTTGATGAAAAAAATGTGTGGTTTCGAACCTTGGCGAAAAAAAAGGATGGGGTGGGTTGGGGGGGGGGGGGGCAAGCACTAATTGGAAATCTGATAAATTGCGTTACTTGTATGCGTGTTTTTTTCTCGTCCAAATTTTCAGCCGCCACTCCCTTCCCCTCCACATATATAAATTTTACAGAGGATTTAAATGAAAGAGTTTGTTATTTAGGGGCTGTTTAATGATTTTTTTGGAAACTTTAAGATTTCTTTACATCTGTGACTAGCCACATTGTGTTGAAATTAAATAGAAGACAAAGTAGAATTCTTGTTTTAAATTTAAACGTGTGTCATTACGGATGTGTGAGCCATAATGGGAGAGAGTTGATATAGTTACGACTCCCTCGTGTGTATAATATACAATTCTTTTGCTGCCCTCTCGGATACTACTTGTCAGCTAGGTGCTATTTTTTTAAATTTTAATTCTGTATTTTCTGTTGATTGTTCGCTGACGAAGGCTTCCTTCTGACACGTTCGTTTTTTTTTTTTTTTTTCGTTCTTTTTTTTTTGTTTTGACCATACTTGCCAATCAGAGCGTTGGTTTGGGTCATGTGGAATAACAAGAGTTTTTGGAGTTGAGCAGCCAGTGTAAGGCTTCCTTCTGACACGTTCGTTTTTTTTTTTTTGCGTTCATTTTTTTCAGTTTTGACCATACTGGCCAATCAGAGCGTTGGTTTGGGTCATGTGGAATAACAAGAGTTTTTGGAGTTGAGCAGCCAGTGACAAGAGACTGTGACGACTCTCTTGACAATTATTTGTAAATTAATATAAACAATGAAAAAATGTGTTGGTTTTTTTTCGTTTTTTTTTTTGCGTGTTACTCCTCTGATTAATGTAAGCTGGTTAAAAAAGTCCTCGGGGGACGTATATTTCAGATTGAGTTATGACTATGTCTCTACTACGTTAGACTCATCGTAAAAACACAGAGAAATTTGTGTATGAAATTGACAGCACTGCCCTGAAGCGTTCACAAGTTCAGCAAAGTCCAAATGGTAACAACTAGCGTTTCTTAAGAACTCTTTTACTCTCTGCCCCGAGGCTCGCAGACCGCAGTGACATTTGAGATGACTACAGCTCACGATAACAGATGTCGCACGTGACATTTCGGCTTCTATGCCGGGTATCTTGGGACATTCGATGTTCTTTTGGGTTCTGTATGTTTACACAATATGGAATGGGGCCATGACACTTGACTTTTATCGCATGATTTCAAGTTAAAAACAATATACATATATAATTTTTAGCAACAAAAGAAAATATAATTATTGTCCAATGCGTTTCTATGGCCCTCAGAAAAAAGTCTTGGCCGGCCACATATCGGAGAACCTCTTTATTAAAGGAGCTCAAGGGTTTCGGTGGCTGAAATAAATTAATTACTTCTGTGTATGTTACGGCCCAAAACTTGAATGGATTTTGACGTGACGGATCTTAAAAGGGGCGGTCAAACTACAAGTAACAGAAGCCTTCCAGTTAAAATATCGAAGAGGCAATGACTCCGCTTATTTAACGTGTGAACCATCGAACTCTGGGTTAAAGGTCGGGAAACACATTTAAAAAAAACAGCAAAAAAAAATCAGTGTATTGACCTATATACAAACGGATTTAAGAAAAATAAAAATCACGTTACAACATGGCCCTTGGCTGCTACGAGAAGAAAAACCTACTTGACCCTGTCCACAGGCTGCCGGAGACGGCTTATCTTCCTTTGGGAATCGAACATCAACAAATTCAAAAGATTTTGGAAGTGGTTGTCTTCAATAACCTGCAGCTGTTAATAAAAAAAATACAACACTAATTATATTTTGTTAAATGGTAAAATGCTTCCGTGTAGAACAGTGGTTCTCAACCTTCCTAATTCCGCGACCCTTTAATACAGTTCATGTTGTGGTGACCCCCCCCCCCCCCAACAACCATAAAATTTATTTTCATCGCTAATTCATAAATATGACTACTTCCTAGGGGTCTTAGGCGACTCCTGTGTAAGGGTCGTTCAACCCCCACCCACCCCCCCCCAAGGCGTTGCGACCCACATGTTGAGAACCGCTGGTGTAGAACATAGACTCTAACATAAATCTTAGACCAAGAAAACGGGACGTACTAAAGAGACGGTGCAATGAGACATACTAATGAGACTGGCCAATGCGGTCGGCTAATGAGACAGACTAATAAGACACAGCAATAAGGCTGAGTAATGAGACAACATCAGCTTTAGAAACCCCGTGGAAAAAAAAATAAATAAAACTAAACTAACTGAGGATTTGATTACACGAGTAACACGCTGATGACGTTGAGCTCATATGACTTAAGTCAACATCTGTACACTAGCCGCTCTGTCGGCACCAACCCATTGAAAAATCCCACAGCTATCCCATAATCTGCTCATCCATCCGCTCATCCATCAATCCACTGCTCGAGCTAACCGATCTCACTTCCAGTATCGACCCATCCTACCATCCTACAATCAAACCATCCCTTCCCCATCCCACCACTCCAGCCGTCTTGTCAATTCACCCAAAGTACATACTTTCTTGCACTTACCCCTTCATATCTGGCGTCCAGTTGTACGGGGTCTGCGATAAAATCAGGATATCCAATCCTTTCATTCATGGCATTGGCCTGGTCACAAATTTAAAAAACATCAAATAAAAAAAAAATTTAAATATTAAAAAAAAAAAAAATGTGTCAACAGGCATATACCAAAAAAATAAATAAAATATCGTGGCATTTGCCTGTTCACAAATTTAAAATAAAAATAAAAATCAAAGACTCATTTTAAAATTTGTGCTATCACTATCAATAAAATAAAAAAAAAATGTATCAACTAACTGTGTCACCGAGACCTTGCGCTCAGATTCACATGGCGTTTAAGCAGATTGTCATAAGACGGCCAGATTGCCATCAGGTTAAAAAAAAAATGGAAATAGTCGAAAAAAAATGATGTAAAGTTCCCCCCCCCCCCCGGTTCCCCACCCCCCCCCCTACTTTTGTTTAACTAAAAAAATGATCAACTAACTGTGTCACCGAGACCTTGCGCTCAGAATCACATGGCGTTTAAGCAGATTGTCATAAGACGGTCAGATTGCCATCAGGTTAAAAAAAAAATGGAAATAGTCGAAAAAAAATGATGTAAAGTTCCCCCCCCCCCCGGTTCCCCACCCCCCCCCATACTTTTGTTTCAAGCATTTCGATGTTTTAGCAGAGGCCATATTTCATTATTGCGTGCTTTTTGTGAACAAAATGTTCGATTGAGAATGTTTTTGTAATGTTAGGTCGGGCAACATCAAGTGCAAGCTATATGGCGTCATCCAACCGTGTACTTATGACGCGGGTCGATGCTTTTGAAGTGTGTGTAGTGTGTGTGAAGCCTCGAGTCAGTTAGGAAAAGAGGTGGGGTGGGGGGGGGGAATGATTCGTTAGAATTTATCCAGGATTTTCCTTGATTTGGTTTCTAATAATGAAATGAATATTCGTTGTATTGAATTTACTGAACTTATAACGTTAGACCAGTGGCTAGGGCTGGTGTGGCTCATTGGGGTGGGGGTGGGGGTGGGGGAGGGTAAGCTCTTTGCCGCTCCATCTACGAAAAATCTATAAAGTCTCTGGTTTAGATTTGTAATCAAACTTTTTATGTGTAACATGAATTTGTATGTCTTAGTTCACGATTATTTGATCCAACAATTCACTAAGAGAGAATTACTCTCAAATGACCTATTTTCCAGATCTTTCCTTTTTTCATAATTTTATAAACGTAAGGGAACGGAAATGTTTTTTTTTTTTTTTTTTTAAATGGATTTGCGCTCTCAATGTTCACATGAAGATATTATTTTATTGTGTTCGAAAAATTTGAAAAATGTTGGACCAACAAACATAGCCCAACACCAGCTGCCCTCTTCTCGATGACTTACTTTTTCTTTGGCAAACTCTTTCGTTTTGGTGTCCATCCACTCGTTCTCTTCCAGGAGTTCGTTGAAAGCCTCCCGTATGTTGTGTATCATCTCCAAGGCCTAATTTCAGTGCAAGAAATAGATTCTGTTAGGGTCCTTCACAGCAAAAATTGTATTGCGTGTATCTTAAAAGTAGTAACAAGGGATATCTTTACTTAAGAGTTAAAAAAATTGTTTACCCTGAACCAGTCAAATATTTGATACTTTTGATGTATGAACTGTGGTTAATTTAATCCAATGACACACACACACAAAAAAAGAATTTTATCATATCATGAATATTATTATTATTTCAGTTTGATGCCTTGAGGCAAAAACGGGACCAGCTTATTTTTTATGCTGCCCTCGTTATCTCCTCGTTATACAAAAGATATCCCCCATCAAGTTTCGGAACAACTGAAAGAACGAGGTGACACAGACCAAAATAACAAGCTGTTTTGGAGCACCAACAATACAATCTTAGACTTATACAATTATGTTTGTCAGTGCTGTACTTTGAGAAATCAGAGAGTATGGAAAAACTAAGTTGAGTAGGGCTAATTTACACCCATCCCAATGATATACTTGATTTTTTCAACCCCAAAAAAAGTTTACTTTCAATTGAACTAATTTCTTTCTTTTCCAATTCACGGTGTCATCGTCCAATCCATGTTTTCCATAATCAAAACACTGCTGCGACCAATGAAAGCCTACCAAACTTACTATCTCACTTCTCCCCCAAAATAAAAATTAAATAAAAAAGTCCATTATTTTCCTAAACGCAATTTATCAAATTAACCTCATTTATAAATGATCCGTTAAATTCGTTAATAGATTACCGAACTTGGATACATCATCCGTTGACTATTTTCTTGCACGACACCGTGACGGGACCTTGACCTACTTACCGTGTCCTTGCTCTCTTTCTTGAAGTTGTCCCGGATGAACAGGGCGCCGACTACCATCCCCATCCTATCGTTGAGAAACTCCACACACTTTATCCACCGGATCGGCTTCCTCTTGACACCCTGGTGATCGAGACAAAGACACAAACATTTAGCCCAGGACTCAGGATGGATATCTCCACTGGCCGGGGAGAGCGGTGGCAGGGGGGAGCGTATAGTTAAAAAAGGGGCGTTTGTTGGTAATTGGAACTTTAGAGAACAAGTCAATTCCTTTTCCGGGTTGAGTTTTAAAAAAAATAAAGAAGTATGTGAACTAAGAATGTAGTTAATATATATATATATATATTTTAATCACCAGATTAGTAAACCCCTTTTTGTTTAGACACGATACTGTTCATGTCCTCTTTAACTTCGAATGTCTCAAAAGAGAATTGAGTCGTTTATTGTTTAAGTTGTAGATAGACCCTGGCGTCGTAAAACACAACAACAAAAAAATTGCCCTAAAATGACATCGCACATTATCAGAAGACGATTTGGTGTTGAGATTAAACTGCAAAGCGCCGAAGAAGCGAGACGCGCTATCATGCCACGATTTGGAGGCTCGAAATGCAACTGTCTGCCGATCTGAACCACAGTTGTGTGGAGGGGATGCCGAGGAAGGCTTGGACGTATTCATTTCTATGAATAGTATACCAAGCAGGTACGAAAATTATTATATGCCCCTTCTTCCCTTTACAGTAGCCAAGCTTTTCTTGAGAGAGAAAACCTATGAGGAGCACAAAAAAAAAAACCCCTTAACCCTCCCCCCCCCCCTCAAATTCAGAATAAAGTGGATACATTAGTTTGGGATAAAATACTGCCTTTTTTGGTATACCAAAATCTACACACATATCGTATGAGAGGCCAAACAGATAAATCATTAATAGGTTAATTTTTGGTGGACCTGACTATAAAGCAAGTCGTATGACATCATATGTCATTGCTGAAAGTGCTTAACTTGATTTTCTCCCCTCCCCCCTCCCTATCTGGAAACAATTAGTTCCAGAGAACACTCCCAACACTTATCATAGAATAAATTGATCACGTTCTTCCCCCGATTGCACTGCAGTGAACCACACGCGCATGGGCCATCTTGTTACAAGGGAAAGTACTCAAGTGTACATCCTCGTTATCACGTGATCCAAATCACCATTCCTTATTGGCTGGAAACTCCGTGCAAAAAAAAAAATAAAAATAAAGAGGACTTCGTGATCCGATTCGAGGTCCCTCGATGCTCACGGTCTCTATAGGATCGCAGTCATGTTACGTCGCTTGGATGATTTGCATCAAGGGGGGATAATATGTAGCACCCAAGAGGGCGCTACTTGCCGACTAGGACTTTTATCATATTTTAGTATATTTTATTGTATTACACAAGAAGTGAATCGGAGTTTCCGGGAGGAAAAAAAAAAGAGGGGGGGGGGTGGGTATTTATTTATTTATTTAGGCATTTTTATATAGCGCTTATCATAAAGCTCTAAGCGCTTTACAATTATTAAAACATGTAAACTAAGTAAATACAAATGAGACACTAGGATAGTAACTACTATTCTATAGAAACAATGAAAATGGCTATAAAAAGAGGACACTTTGACACTTCAGGATTAAACCGAAACAGAAAATTAGGTAGGGCAAGGAGGGTGCATCATGTGTGTAGGAAGCAATAGAGGGGAGGAAATTCTCAATTTGAATTGTATGTGTGTAGGAAGCAATAGAGGGGAGGAAATTCTCAATTTGAATTGTATGTGTGTAGGAAGCAATAGAGGGGAGGAAATTCTCAATTTGACTGTGTGTAGGAAGCAATAGAGGGGAGGAAATTCTCAATTTGACAGAGGATATAAACCAGGCAAACTCCGGAAGTCGAAGAAGTTATCTTTTTTTGTTATTTTTTTTATTGTCAAAGTGTTTACCGTTGAATGAAAACAGTAAAAATAAAAACCATTAGTTTCAATGACGTAGACTTATCATTATGTGAAGTCGTCAATGGTTTTCGTTATATTTATAATTAAGTCAAAATATACGGAATAATTTTTCCTTAAGTTTCTAAAAAAAGGCCATCATCGCATCCCCAACCGTTGCACATATGCCAGTACATGGATGCAGCAACGTACCCTACCAGAACCAGAACCAGAACCAGAACAGGAAAGATGAGTTTAAAGGCTTCTTACAGAAGTCGGGGTAGAAATATATGCATAGCGTCAGAAGGTTAATTCAGAAAAGAACAATTGTGTTTTGAGAGTATTTTTTGAAGTGTCAAGTTGAAAAAACACAATTAACAACAACGTTCCTCTTGATCATATAATGCCAGGGAGAGTGAGGTGGGGTGGGTGAGCTTCGATGAAGCGAATCTTTTTGAACAAATTCAATTCATCGTTTGTAAGGGTTCTAGAGTGTGGGAAAAGTATGACCCTTTTTCAAAGCCACTTCTGGTATTCCTGTACATAGTTCTCTTAACACAACACAGCGCACGTCCTCCTGGCCTGGACACCGTTCAGACGCCCCCAAATTGAATCTGATGGCCATGCCTGGATGTCCTTGTGGTACTGAGAACATTCATGAGATACAAATTGATTCGGCAAGATTATTTTGTTTAAACTAATTTTTTTTTATTTTTAAATCGACTTACGGAAATGGCTTGTTTGTACTGGTTGTAAGCCTGCTGGAACACCTCGGACATCTCGGGCACCAACTCCATGACCAGCCGCCACGTGATGTAGTTGGCCACCGTCCTAGACAGAGGAACAGGGAACAGGTCGTTAGCGATACCATTCAGATATTTTCAATATTTGTGTACATCTTTAACCATTCAACAAATAGCGCAGATCCTACTGCTTTCTGATAAGGTTTACATCCCCCCCCCACACACACACTTTTCAATTTGTAGATAATTCTATTCAAATCAAAAGTGACACCACACGGGAAGGTTACACCATCCACTTTGAATAGAGTGGTGCAGATATGAAATACGTTTCAACAACTCGAAGTATGTGGATGGTCAAATAGAAAAATATTAACGTCTAAAATGAAAAGAACAAAAAAAAATTCTCTAGCAGTACCGCCTAATGATTTTATTTTAAAGGAAGCAATGTCGGATAGAAGTTAAATAAGTTACAGGTGGTTGAAAATTGTGACAATCGTCGCAAAAGGAATTTGGAAATTATCGATCTAGTTAAAATTCGTCGGAGGAATTCAAAATGTTAAAGTACCGAATGCAATAAAACTATCAATCCGGCAGCAAACACCTCCACATCACCATCGCATCGCAATCACATCACCATCCCATCACACCACATCATTTTCCCATGCCCTGATATCACCTTTTCATCACATCTCATAACCTTCAACCCATCTTCCCATTACTATCACTTCACCATTACATCAAAATTATTTCACCATCATATAACATCCCGTAATCATCACATCACAAGAACACAACTATAACATCACCATCACATCATCATCACCATCACATTACCATTACAATTTCATCACACCACAATAATACAACAATCATATCACAATCAAAGCAGCACAACATCACATAGCCACCGCATTGACATCAGCACCACCTCACCTTTTGTCTGTTTCGGCCGTGATGGTGACGGCACTTTGTATGTACGGGCTGGCGAACACCACGATAGGTTCATCCTCTGTGATGTTGTTGGTGAGGAAACCACGCAGGTACTGGAGGATGTTGAACTGAGGAAATGTGGCATGAGCTATGAGTCACTGTATTGGAACAACAATTGAGTGGTGCGTCGTCAGACAGGGAGGCAAGAACTGTGTACTACGTCACAGACTTTGACCTCCAGCACAGCAAAGGGTAACTCAAGAGAAGTGCATGGAAATAGTGCACCAAAGAACACAGGTGCAATTTAAGGATACGTAAAATGATTGGGTGTGAGCGTTGGCGTTGCATTACAACTGCACACATACGAAAGCAACTGTACACATAACAATATGAAATTATTTTTTTATTATTTACTGGAAGATTTGACCCGGTGTTACTGGGACAATAATGGAAGGCATATTGCAACACTTTCTACCTCCTATCGCGAAGTCTCAGTATCTAATAGTGTGCGATTAAGAATGTTCCCGATAAACATGTGAGGTGATGTTTAATTTAACAGAAAACACCCTTTGTGTAAGAGAAACTGTTTTAGGTAAAGTGAACAGAACTGTAGATATCAGTAAGTATTGTTTAGATATTTAGTGAAAGTATCTTATGATACGTGGTCGTAGCCTTATTGTTGTTGAGCTTATGATAAATTTATCTTAACATTATTGAATTATTGAACATACCATTGATATAAATGAACTTCCATTTGCATTTTAATGTAAAAAAAAAACGCCTATGTTTAAATGAGCATGGTCTATGCAAAACAAATTTAAAAAAATGAACTTAGTCTATGTAATAATTGAACATAACAGAAAATAACTGAAGAAATTCCCAGGGTGTAAATGAATAGATATCATGTGTATCAAAGATCAGACCGTTCGTACGAGTTGGTCTACTTTATTTTTATGTGTACTCTATGCCTATGTGGACATACTCTTACGCTAACGTCAACCTACCCTGGGTATAAGTTTCTGCAACTCCCTAACTGTCATCTTGTGGTACAGGGCGCCGGTGTCATGGCGTTCTTCCATGGGCCTGGACACCTGTGAGACGACATTTAGAAACAACTTTAGGTTAAAAGGTACAAAGCTTTGTCAGGTCGTCCAATATTGGAAACCAGGCTTAATTAACCCCAAAGCACATCTGAGCATGCGGCTAGCTAAGCATAACAGTGTGTTAGGGGGCACTTTGTCAATTTTTATAAAACTGAAAAAAAAAATTAAAATAAACCCAAAAAGCAACAACCAAACATATATATAAATATATATATATATATATATATATTTATATATGTACATATATATATATATATACATATATATATATATATATATATATATATAAATATATATATATATATATATATATACACATATAAATATATATATATATATATATATAT
>CAXITT010000398.1:474523-488891 GCA_964033795.1 Lymnaea stagnalis | reverse complement strand
TTTTAAAAAATTCCAACACCAGGTGACAGTTTTGCTGGGTAGCTGCCAATGTTTAAATTAAGGCCCCCCCCCCCCAAAAAAAAAAATAAATAAATAAATGAAAACAGCAACAAAGAAAAGAAAAACCAATGTTTAATTAAAATGATCTCGTCTGCAATAAATAAGAAAGAAACTGCACATTCTTTATATTGACTTAGCTGATGAACAAATGACTCGCACACGTAGTAGTAGTTCATCTATGCCATTGCTGTGCAGCAACAACAAGAAGCAGGTCCAATCACTAATGAATACTATTGACATTTTCACAAATGAGAATGTGAAGGATTTAAAAAAAACAAACAAACAAAACAAAAAAACAAAAAGGTGAATTTAAGACAAATGATGTTCAATGTAAACTTACATTGGCTAATTTAGTTTCGAATTCCATCAGCGCGTCCAGCTGAGGCTTCACAGAGGGTCCCGAGGCCCCCAGATACGTTGCGACATCCTGCATGAGTTTCCTGTGGACGGGCATCATACGTCATTATAAGTGCACACGTCCGTTAATAATTTCTTTTCGGGGGGGGGGGGAGGGGCGCTTATATATTTCCCACGCTGGAATTGCAGAGTTGGTCTGTCTAAACCAACAAACTCTTCTAAACATTTGAAAGACAATAGTACGGTACGTCTCATGTTTTGTACTGAAGAAAAAAAAAGAGTATGTGTGTGTGTGTGTGTGTGGGGGGGGGGGGAATATCGTAAGACTTCAAAAATAACAACAGATGAGGACTGTCAAATATCTAGTTGATCCAGAAATGGCGTGGTGTGTGTAGGAGTAGTAAGTAGGCTTGGAAAGTAAACATTGGAAAGACAATAGTACGGTACGTCTCATGTTTGGTACTGAAGAAAAAAAAAGAGTATGTGTGTGTGTGTGTGTGTGGGGGGGGGTGGAATATCGTAAGACTTCAAAAATAACAACAGATGAGGACTGTCAAATATCTAGTTGATCCAGAAATGGCGTGGTGTGTGTAGGAGTAGTAAGTAGGCTTGGAAAGACTTTTGACAATGGACGAATGCCCAGTATGAATTGTATGTTAGGAGGGCTTAAGCGGGTGCATATTTATTTTCTTTTACACCGGGTCCAAGTGTTATCAGAAAAAAAGAGTAAACTTTTCCTTTTTCTATAATATATAAAACAGGGCTGAACTTTAAACTACAGGCATACAGACAAGCCTACACCTTACCTGTCGGCCTTTAACAAAAGTCCTAAGGACACCCTACCATCTGGCATTGAAACTATAGTCATAAAAACATTCCTACAGACAGTCATACGCCATACCGGTGACTCTGTATTGGTTACATTTAAAGGTCGCCTCCTCCTAAAGAAACAAATCCTACTTACCTGAGTTCAACCGTCACGCACAACGCTCGCGACACTGTTTTTTCACTCGGTACTATCGATATAAAACATAATATGGAGTTGGGGGTAGAGGGCGGTTTCGAAGAGGAAGCAGGACACACCAGAAGAGAAATTATATATATATATATATATATATAAAGAGAGATTAGCTATATCACTTGTCTCCTATCAGTGGTTCTCACATTCATAAGGGTATCCATGACAGTAACTGTATGGGATGTATATATATATATATATATATTGATTAAAGAACAAGTTTTCAAAATGAAAGGTCCCCACCTGTAAGCTAGTCTATGCTGGACGTGGTCGGGATGAATGTAGTACTCTTTGCTGGGTAAGCCAAAGGGGGCCTGGTCCATCTGAAATAATAATCTATACGATATGGAATGAACCGCGAGTTGGACATTAACGATTACAACGCTAATTTTACACTAATACCTTCGTTGGCTTGATAAATATGTGAATAGAATGTACATTTTAAATGCTCTTTCATGAAATAACTTGATTTTTAAAAGTGTATTTTAATAATTGACGTAACCATCTAGAGCAAATATTGACATGGAAAGAGTCTAATCCTGATTAAAACTGAATTTTTGAGACGTAAATTACAATTTTGATGACGTCACTCCAAATGAGACATGGATGTAGCGAACGCCCTTCTATTCGCCGCAACCGATTTTAAAGTGGAATTATTGAAAATGTACACAAATTATCTTTCTTAAAATACTTATATAAATTAACAAAGGGCTCTGTGTTTAGACACTGAAAATTCCCATCCTGTTATTACAGACGTCTCTATAATTTCAGTACAGGTGCGTTGCTTCCTACGGGAAAAGACAACCACAGAATCTTCACACAACACAGTGTCAGAGGCTCTCACCTGCAGGATATTAACGGTGGAGTTCTTGTCGTCTGCTCCAACGGCACAGTTAAAAAAAACTGGCAATCCATATTTGCCTCTCATTTTCCCGAGAACGTCCTCCAGGACGAAGTCGTCTTGTGACCAGGCATTGTCGATCACAGGCCATCCTCCAACTTCTTTTATTACGTCCCTTATTGGCTGATCTCCCTTTTCTTCTATTTGTGCTGGTAGTTAAAAAAAGTAATTAAATGTAAATTTTGACATTGAAACCAAAATGAGAGATAACAACGGCGTAGTTGAAGGGAGAACCAGGTGGTAAAAATCTCTACATTCGAACCCATCGCAAGTAGTTTCTTGATCAGCGCATTGATAGTTCATACATATTGTTTTTTAAAAGTAGGAAACTTTGTAATTCTGTGTCTGAATCGCTAGATTGTAACGTATATATATATATATATATATATATATATATGTATATATGTATATATATATGTATATATTGTTCTTCGTAAACGCAAATTCGACCGTGCTAAAACACTTCTGAGAGAGCTGCATTGGCTGCAGTACGCGCTCGCATAGAGTACAAAAAATTGCAACTCTGTGCTACCGCTGCTTGCATGACCTGGCGCCGTCCTATCTCAAAGCTCTCATGACGCCTTATGTACCCACTAGACAACTCCGCTCATCCGATAATGGCAAATTCTCGATACCACATGTTCGCCTTGAGACTTATGAAGGGCGCACTTTCGCATTTGATGGCCCAACAATTTGGAACAACCTTCCTGTCTCTCTCAGAAACAGCCAGACACTGGAATCCTTCAAAACTGATTTGAAAACACAACTATTTCGCAAACATCTGCTGAGGTGATGTTGTCTACCATCTTTCCAGCTAGCTATTATCTCCTCGATGTATATTGGCTTGTGTTGTTTATAGTTGAAAGGGATGAAAGACTTCGAATGGGTATGCTCGTTTGTAGTTTTTTTAGTGTTGCGTTCTGTGTTTCCTTGTTGTAAAATATAGACTGTTTCATTTCTGTTTTAATATTGTTAACTTTGTACAGCTCTTTGAGCCTTTATGGATGACGCCTGATTAAAAAAAAACAACAACTTTATTATGTATATATATATATATATTGGCAAACGTGAAATACTTCTATAGAAATGAGAACGCCATGGTCTGACGTTTAAAAAAAAAATTAGCTGTGCTTTGATAAACGAAAAAAAAATATTCCTTACAAGCAGTCTGTGATCAGAGACGCTATACTCACATGTGTTCAGACAAGACTTGTATAAGATTTTCGCCTTGACAATGGCTCCGCTGTCCTTGGGCGTCTTTGGCTCTTCTAAGAGCGCTGTAAGTGAAAAGTAAACGATAAAGTTTATATTAGCAAACAACTGCTCCCGGCAACAATATGCAACTGTACCACAACTCTCTTCTAGCAAAGTTAAGTTTGTTCACAGTGAATAAATCACATACGCACCAAACCGGCGTCGATTTTGACCTAATCCAAACATTAGACACGCCCACCCTTAATATGACCCCCCCCCCACACACACACAGACCCCTAACCCAATTTCCCATATTTCTGCGTTAACTCAACATTCTCCATATTTGGTGCCCTGAAAAGAATCTGTATCCCATCATGGAATATGTCAAATTTCTTGCACGTCGGAATGTAGCATGCCTCCTAAGATAATCTGTATATCATCATGGCCTATGTCAAATGCCTTGTACCTCGGGATGTAACATACCTCTTAATGTAATATGTACATCATCATGGCCTATGTCAAATGTCATTTACCTCGGGATGTAACTAACGTACCTCTTAATATAATCTGTACATCATCATGGCCTATGTCAAATGTCATTTACCTCGGGATGTAACTAACATACCTCTCAATATTATCTGTATATCATCATGGCCTATGTGTCAAATGCCTTGTACCTCGGGATGTAACATACCTCTTAATATAATCTGTACATCATCATGGCCTATGTCAAATGTCATTTACCTCGGGATGTAACTAACATACCTCTCAATATTATCTGTATATCATCATGGCCTATGTGTCAAATGCCTTGTACCTCGCGATGTAACATACCTCTTAATATAATCTGCACATCATCATGGCATATGTCAAATGTCATTTACCTCGGGATGTAACATACCTCTCAATATAATCTTTACATCATCATGGCCTATGTCAAATGCCTTGTACCTCGCGATGTAACATACCTCTTAATATAATCTGCACATCGTCGTGGACCTTGTCGAACGTGCTGTAGGAAGGCTTTTCCTCCGGTATCACGTGCTTTTTGTTCCACTGGCCGCACGCGTACTGGAAGAAGTCTTCACAAGGGTCAGCCGTGAAGTCCATGCCCCACATAATCTGAGCAGCTGGCAAAAGGCATGGTGTTAAATTAAAAAAAAACAACAACATATGCATATGTAGAAAAAAGACGTATGATATTGATATGTTTAGTAAATTTTAATGTTAGACTTCGTAAACAGTTTTCAGTTAAATGACAACTAGGTTTGATAATCCATGAACCGGTCGACCAAGTGTGTGATTACGTGTGTACGCGTGTGTGAATGTGTGTAAGTGGAAGGAGAAGGGTTTTCTTTTCTTACAACAAAATAAAAATCGGAAAGAAGGCAGTATGCTATCTGATTTCTTGTTAAAGGAGATGGACATGTATTTCGGCGCTCGCATTCCCCCCTCCCCCGATCTCTCCCCCCCCCCCCCCAAAGTTTTGAAAAGGTCACTTGTTCTTTTTTTGCTAGGTGGTTTTGTGCACTAAGAGACCATCAACGTCATCATAATGATAAACATGGCGAATCTTTCAGACATATTGCATCAAAACACGATCTGTTTAAAATACAGTAACACGCTAAAACGGCAAATACCTGTGTTTACGCAGTTCTTGGACATGCAGACTTTAGACGTTGTGTTTCCTGAAATTAAAACAAAACGGTATCACTTGTTATAGCTGGTTCTATTCTTTCAAGACGGAAACTAAAAGCACCCAACTGATAGAGACATGTAACGAATACGTGTCGTGGGCTATAGTTCTACTATGTTCATTCTTTAAGCAACACCTCCATGTCATACATACATCTGACCTATTTCTACCATGATCACCCGTTAAACACCACCCACCATCTTATACAGCGAAACACGTCCATGCCATACACACGCCTGACCTATTTCTACCATGATCACCCGTTAAACACCACCCACCATCTTATACAGCGAAACACGTCCATGTCATACATACGTCTGACCTATTTCAGCTATGCTCACCCGTTGAACACCACCCACCATGTAATACAGTCAAACACCCCCGTGTCATACATACGTCTGAGCTGATCCCTAAACTGCAGGTCTCTGGTGAAGGCGACGACGATGAAAACGATGCACAGGAGGAAGAGAAAAGCGCTGAGCAGCAGCAGGTACTTTTCTTTCTTCGTCCATCTTCTAAAACAGTTCCTGGCTGACCTCTGACTCCCGGAGTTTGGAAAGAATTTGACCTGCATGAAAATTTCGTTGCAAAGGTCAATTTTTTTTAAAGAGGGGACAATAATTTGTCATCGTGTGGGTATTTTCACTTTAACTTAACCAAAAATAACCAGCCCCCCCCCCCACCTAAAAAACCGGCCAAAAAATATATATATAATTTGGAAATAATATTTTTTAGCTGTCCACTTCAGTTTCCACAAAGACATTGCGATTAAAGTTGCAGGAAATAGGAGAGCACAGTGTGGAAGATCTAGCACGACGCTGACACACTTCTGCCAAAGGTTAAAATCCCTCAAATTTTGATGACACCAACCCGATACAGATATATAAAATATGTGGTGAATAGGGCAAATATTAAGGCTGCTAAATGCGGCGTCTTTCCTTCAAAGAAATTCCTATATAAAAATATGATATTTGTACACCATTCTCCCCACCCCCCCCCCCAAAAAAAAATCCAAACAACAATCCACACCCCCCACAAAAATCCCACAAACATTTTTTCAATTTCACTACTTTANTGACACCAACCCGATACAGATATATAAAATATGTGGTGAATAGGGCAAATATTAAGGCTGCTAAATGCGGCGTCTTTCCTTCAAAAAAATTCCTATATAAAAATATGATATTTGTACACCATTCTCTCCACCCCCCCCCCCAAAAAAAAATCCAAACAACAATCCACACCCCCCACAAAAATCCCACAAACATTTTTTCAATTTCACTACTTTAAAAAAAAAATGTCAATAGCACAGTGTCTCAGTCTGGGCAGTACTTTCATGTTAAGAAGTTAAGAAAACTGTTTTCTAACATTCTACCACTTTTCACTTTGTCCCACATGCTATTAAATTTTGCTATAGTAACATCCACACAAAAATATTTACGCACCAAGCCATCCCACACCAATGTACGCACAAAGTCAGCCTCATACCCATTTACGCACAAAGTCAGCCTCCCACCAATGTACGCACAAAGTCAGCCTCACACCAATGTACGCACAAAGTCAGCCTCCCACCAATTTACGCACAAAGTCAGCCTCACACCAATGTACGCACAAAGTCAGCCTCACACCAATGTACGCACAAAGTCAGCCTCACACCAATGTACGCACAAAGTCAGCCTCCCACCAATGTACGCACAAAGTCAGCCTCACACCAATGTACGCACAAAGTCAGCCTCACACCAATGTACGTACAAAGTCAGCCTCCCACCAATATACGCACAAAGTCAGCCTCACACCAATGTACGCACAAAGTCAGCCTCCCACCAATGTACGCACAAAGTCAGCCTCATACCAATGTACGCACAAAGTCAGCCTCACACCAATGTACGTACAAAGTCAGCCTCCCACCAATATACGCACAAAGTCAGCCTCACACCAATGTACGCACAAAGTCAGCCTCACACCAATGTACGCACAAAGTCAGCCTCACACCAATGTACGCACAAAGTCAGCCTCGCACGAATGCTGTTGGCGCCCTACCTGTGCAGGGTCCGAGGGGGTCTCGGGGTCATCAAGGCTGGACGATGTGGTGATGTTCGTGGCGTTGGATCCCTTGTGGGTCGGCACCGTCTTGGCGCCGTGGTGGACCCCACCGTTCATGATGAACGCGTCCTGTTGACGACTACGTGGCAGATATTTGGCCAGAAAATTGCCGGGCATAGTGCGCTCACCTCACAGAGACACCAAAAAATGTACAAGAACGTTGTGGTCGTCAGCTGTGGCCGTGGGTTTTCCCGATTCAAATTTTGTTTTTTAAAATGACCTGTAATGTTATGTAAGGATAGTTTAAAACAGATGGACGTTGTAGTCGGTACCCTATTGGGATAAGTAAAACACGGCCCATGGAAGTGGGTATGTTCATGGGATAAGTAAAACACGGCCCATGGAAGTGGGTATGTTAATGGGATAAGTAAAACACGGCCCATGGAAATACACAGACGTGAAAGAATGCTTACACAACTAATAAAACAATTAATTATAGAAAATTTGCATTAGAAAACGAAACAATTTTTTGAAAGAACCAGCGTGACACTAAGGGTTAACAAATATAATTTTGTAAAAAAAAAAATCTAGTCCTTTAGGGGAAGTATTACCATGTCTAATTTCTTAAATATGCTGTAATACACTATTTAAAAGCAACCCACCTTTAAACAAATATATGTTTGAATAGCGTCCAGTGATCAGGCTTTATGATCACGTGTCTTTCATCACGATTTCTTTGTCCATTGCGATGAACTTGAAAAATGTCGCCAAGCCTTCAGCGTTTAGTCTCATCATCTGTAAAACGAAACAACGCAGCACCTTTTCAACACTAATGCGAAAACAAACAACTTTTTTTGGGGGGGGGGGACAATGTTAATGACGGCACGGTGAATGGGCAAAGAAACAGTGGATGGAAGTAGACTTGATCTGGTGATGCATTCAATGACATAAAGGTATGTGGCAAAGACGTTTGCGGTCTGGTAGTAGGGCACAGCGGAAACCAAGACGGTGAAATGGAGGTTGGGAGGGGGGTAAAAAAATTTAGGAGGGGTTGTGACCATTGAAAGCCAAACCATTTTACTTATTCAAACATCCCCCCCCCCCGTAGTCCAGCAAAGCTTCACAGGAAGCGCTTGTCCTAATTGCTCACATTTCACTGACTTAAATGTGATTTCAACCAGTCAGGTTAAACTCTACTTGGGGGTTGGGGGGGGGGTAAAAAAATTTAGGGTGGGTTTGGCCCATTGAAACCCCAACCATTTTTCCTCCTCAAACATCCCCCCCCCCCCCGTAGTCCAGCAAAGCTTCACAGGAAGCGCTTGTCCTAATTGCTCACATTTCACTGACTTAAATGTGATTTCAACCAGTCAGGTTAAACTCTACTGACTCCTTTAAGGTTAAACTCAATAGACTCCTTTGAGGGTAAACTCTGACTCCTTTGAGGTTAAACTCTGACTCCTTTAAGGGTAACCCCTGACTCATGATCACTGATTATTTTAGCATTAATTTAATTGCATTGATCACACAGGGCTAAATGCATAATATTTTTTTTCTTCTTCACATTTTGAAAGGTTTCGATGATCTGGGGCGAATCGAGGACTTCATAATTTTTTGTTTTTGTTTTTGCTTTTTGGCTTTAACTTTTCATTTGATGAATGAAAGAGGCAATTATCTTAATTGGTGACAGAATAGCGCCAGCCCAGCAATCTGATTGGCTGGAATTAGTGCACTGATTTGGCAGGCGTGTTTTTGTGGGTATTCTGTGCATGTTAAATAAGCTTTGTAATAAGATGTTTACAGTAAGCAAATCGCTTTTTTTTTCTGTAATCAAATAAAATGTTAATGTATAATAATAATAATAATGTTTATTTAAAAAAAATCACGCTTCATCCCTAAAGGCTCGAAGAGCTATACAAAGTTAACCATATGAAAAGAGAAATGAAACAATCTATATTTTACAACATGGAAACAGAACGCAACACTAAAAAAACTACAAACGAGCATACCCATTCGAAGTCTTTCATCCCTTTCAACTATAAACAACACAAGCCAATATACATCGAGGAGATAATAGCTAGCTGGAAAAGATGGTTGACAACATCACCCCCAGCATATGTTTGCGAAAGTGATGTGTTTTCTAATCAGTTTTGAAGGATTCCAGTGTTTGACTGTTTCTGAGAGCGACAGGAAGGGTGTTCCAAATTGTTGGGCCATCAAATGCGAAAGTGCGCCCTTCATAAGTCTCAAGGTGAACACGTGGTATCGACAGTTTGCCATTATTGAATGAGCGGAGTTGTTTAGTGGGTTCATAAGGCGTCATGAGCGCTTTGAGATAGGACGGCGCCAGGTCATGCAAGCAGCGGTAGCACAGAGTTGCAATTTTGTACTATTGTGCGAGCGCGGACCGGCAGCCAATGCAGCTCTCTCAGAAGTGTTTTAGCATGATCAAATTTGCGTTTACGAAGAACAATGCGAGCCGCATTATTCTGTGCTTTTTGCATTTTATCTAGGAGCGTAGCTGGAAGACCCACCATGAGAGCATTGTAGTAGTCCATGCGTGAAAGCACGAATGCAGACATCAGCCCCTTTGATGCATCAAACCTTAAGAAAAGTCTGATATGACTAATTCTGCGTAGCTCTAGAAAAATTGCCTTGCAAACCATGTTTATGCGATTTTCCATAGTTAGTGTATGTCGAATGCTTGAATGTATTTTTAAGACAGATGAATAAATGTATACTAGGATACAAAATAGATATGTTTTTATACATTATTTCAACTCCAAATCACAACAACAAAACAAGGACTTTCGACTCCTACCAAGTGAGGCAGGTACATTATAGGTTCAAGTATGTTCCACAACTAATGAAAACAGACCACCGTGACCGTTGAGGCGAAACTCAAACCAATGTCTGTAAATCAGACGTAAGCCCGTGCAGCTATGAACGAATTCAAGCCTAGTCCTCTGGCAGACTGCGCTAAGTCCAGACTCACAGACAGAGTGTTAGAGGCGTCTCACAATAAATAGATTCACGCTAAAGAGCTATTTTTGTGTACCGGGTATAAAAGAAATACAAATTTAAAAATACAAAAAATTGCCTTTCCAAAAAGTAAAAAAAAAAAATCGATACCAATTTATGTTTAAAATGAATGAAATGTGACGGTTTGACTTCGGTTTAAACCAATATCAAATCCCCACACCCCCCCCCCAAAAAAAAAAATAAAAAAAATAAAATAAAAAACATGATAAAATAATTAAATGTTTGTATCTATATATATTTACCATATTTTTGTTTGCATTATTAAACATTTTATGACGCAACTTCAAACTTTGATGAGACACTATCTTTGTCATGCGACACATTAATTGAAAACCGCCGATAGACGCTATCACCCAAGGTACTCACCACTGACTCCACTCTGCGAGAATGAGTAGATCGTCAGCTAAATGGCATTCACACACGTTCCAATCAATTTCAGCGAGTGTAATCACTAGACAGTTAAGAGTAACACAATGTTCCAAATTTTTTCCACTACAAGGTTCCTACTGCGGACTCCACTCTGCAAGGAATGAATAGAGCGTCAGCGGAGTGGAGTTCACACACGCTAAAATCTATGCGGTGAGTGTAATCACTCAACAGTAAGAACACAATCTTACAAATTGTTTGCACTTGCAAGGCACGTAAAACTAAAAATAAAACAAATCTCTACACTGCTCTCAATGACAGCCACATGCAGAAGAATGCTACCACTCAAGACTTTTTTTTTTTACTTTGCGATTAAATGTGTTTTCTTCTGACATTAGAAATTACAGAAGCTATTACTTTAAATAACCCAAGCACCGGAATGACCCCCCCCCACCCCCCACCTCCTCCGTCCCCGAAGCCACCCACCCTTTTGACGATCTGATCTCTTCATTGGTACACCCCGCACATTTGTTGTGTGGTCACGCCTCATTGAATTAGGGAACAGATCAATCCATAGGTTTGGCTGGTACGGAGTACACACGTGTTGGCGTCAAACTCATTATGAGCACCGGATGACCCCCCAACCGCCCGTACACGGAGTTTTTCGTGTTTTTTTGTTTGTTTACACACCCTTAGCACCAAACTGATCCGCCAAATGCATTATTAAAAGACTGATGTAAAGTCTGTGCATGTGTGTGTGTGTGTGTGTGCGTGTGTGGGGGGTGGGAGGGCTGGTGGGGAATGTTCTAGTTGATGGAATAACGAATTGCGGGAGTTTCATCTTCCTGAGCTGTGTTCATTGATGTGCTTTGAGGAGTTGAAGATGTAGTGGCGTTGGAAAGGGGTGTGTGGAGAGGGGCGGTTCGCCCCGGGCAGCATTCTTTTTTTTTTTTTCCCTTTTATGGAGGGGCGACAGGTTCGTTTATAGAGGGCGGGTTTGTTGGGGGGGGGGGGGGGGGGGGGGGGGGTGGGGGGGGGGGGGGGGGGGGGGGGGGGGGGCGAAGTAAATTTTGCTTCCAGCAACTTCTTTTTCCGTCCGTCTGAGCTTTGTTTTCAGGAGGGGGTTTGAGTGTTTAAGCATGTTTTTGGTTTTCTTAGTATGCTGTTTTTAAAATAAAACATCTGATCGGCCAACATTTGGTGAGACAGCACGGCGAGACAATTTATGACAGCATTTATGATGGCCCGTGTGGGGAGGAGATACATATTTTCTGTTGTGTTTGTATTGTGATTTTGTAAGATCCAATTTTTGAAAAATATTGACGTTTTTTTTTTCCCCCTTGGTAACAGAAAAGATTGGGAGAGAAAAAAACAACCGAAGAATGATAATGAGAAAGAGATTGAAAAATGGGGGAGTGAAAAAAGTAGAGGTAGAGAGAGAGAGAGAGAGAGAGAGAGAGAGGCGGGGGGGGGGGTAAAATAAAGAAAAAAATTTAGGGAGTAATTTAAATTAAATATATTTTAGGACTTAACAGGGTGCATTTTTTTTTACAAGGGTCCGGGCATTTTGAGACATAGGCTTACGACAGTCCTACGCCCTACCTGCCGGTCTTTAAACAGTAGGCCTACCGACAGTCCCTACGCCCTACCTGCCGGTCTTTAAACAGTAGGCCTACACCACTACACCATACCCGTAACTCTTTGTGGATTGATATAGTAGTTGCCCTTTTTCACTCAGTACTATTAATGTAAAACGGGAAGTTTGGGGGGGGGGGGCGGTTTTAAAGTGGAAGCTGGACACATCAGAAGCCATATATATATATATATATATATATATATACATATAAGAAATAAGATAATGTTTTTTTTTCGTCACAATGGCGTGCTAAACGGTCATGTCACAATAAAATAACGTCCCAATAAATCAATGTCCCAATAATACAATGTCCCAATAATACAATGTCCCAATAAACAATGTCCCAATAAAATGATGTCCCAATAAAACAATGTCCCAATAAAACCATTTCCCAATAAAATAATATCCCAATAAACCGATATCCCAAATAAAACAATGTCCAAATAAAAAAATTTCCAATAAAACAATGCATGTCCCAATAAAAAAATGTCCCAATAAAACAATGTCCCAATAATAAATGTCCCAATAAAACAATATATGTCCCAATAAAACAATGTATGTCCCAATAAAACAATGTATGTCCCAAAACAACAATGTATGTTCCAATAAAACAATGTCCCAATAAAACAATGTCCCAATAAAACAATATATGTCCCAATAAAACAATATATGTCCCAATAAAACAATATATGTCCCAATAAAACAATGTATGTCCCAATAAAACAATGTATGTCCCAAAAAAACAATGTATGTTCCAATAAAACAATGTCCCAATAAAACAATGTCCCAATAAAACAATGTCCCAATAATACAATGTCCCAATAATACAATGTCCCAATAAACAATGTCCCAATAAAATGATGTCCCAATAAAACAATGTCCCAATAAAACCATTTCCCAATAAAACAATATCCCAATAAACCGATATCCCAAATAAAACAATGTCCAAATAAAAAAATTTCCAATAAAACAATGTATGTCCCAATAAAACAATGTCCCAATAAAACAATGTCCCAATAAAAAATGTCCCAATAAAACGATGTCCCAATAAAACGATATCCCAATAAAACAATGTCCCAATAAAAAATGTCCCAATAAAACAATATATGTCCCAATAAAACAATGTATGTCCCAATAAAACAAAACAACAATGTATGTTCCAATAAAACAATGTCCCAATAAAACAATGTCCCAATAAAACAATATATGTCCCAATAAAACAATATATGTCCCAATAAAACAATATATGTCCCAATAAAACAATGTATGTCCCAATAAAACAATGTATGTCCCAAAAAAATAATGTATGTTCCAATAAAACAATGTCCCAATAAAACAATGTCCCAATAAATTAATGTCCCAATAAAACGATGTCCCAATAAAACGATGTCCCAATAAAACGATGTCCCAATAAAACGATGTCCCAATAAAACAATGTCCCAATAAAACAATGTCCCAATAAAACGATGTCCCAATAAAACAATGTCCCAATAAAACAATGTCCCAATAAAACAATGTCCCAATAAAACGATGTCCGTATAAAACAATGTCCCAATAAAACAATGTAAACAAATATAATTGATAAACTCAATTCTCCTGATGTGTCACAACACCCTCCCCCGGCGCCCACCAAACCACACCTCCACACAGCAAAAGGTCTCCTACGGGTCTATAGTCTGTCAGCTCGTGTTTGACAAAATGTCCGTTGCTTCAAACGTCTCAGCGCGTTCACTCCATTAACAAGCCAAGGTTGTCAGACAGTGTTTGTATGGAAGACCCATCGAGGCGACGACGTTGTGTCGTTTGACGGCCCTGCAAAACAACGGACCTATTGGTTGTGACACGTCCCGATTCTGTTGTTTCAGCCATTGTACTAGTTGGTGGCCAAACCAAAGCCCGTAAAAAACTTATATTCTTTTTTTTTTCAAAAACATGAAAGAGAGATATTGGGAAGCGGGGGAGAGGGGAGTCGGGTGTGGGAGAGGGTTGAATCACAATTATTCAACGTTCATTTAGTAACACATTTTGTGTAAAATATTGTCCTACCCCCCCCCCCCC
>CAXITT010000398.1:398438-462654 GCA_964033795.1 Lymnaea stagnalis | reverse complement strand
CCCCCACCCCACCCCACCCCACCCCACCCTGGTTCAAACCACTCAATTATAATATTGAATACGTTTTATTTTCAAACTTGGTTTAAGATTCCTCCCCCCCCCCACGCCCCCCCACGCCCCCCCCCGTCCCGTGTTTCTGTGTTGTAACTTTTTGAAATATTCTATTATGGTTGGGATTTGAGTCCAAATTCGTGAAAATGTATACCAGGCTCTGGTACAGACTCACTATAGTACCAAGCCAGATCATTAACAACAACAAAAACAAAAAAAAAAATTGAAATAAATGCGTTGGGTTCTGGTACCATCTTCCTTTTCTTTCCGATCCAGTTTCTAATTTTGGCTTGTGACCTTCAACCTTTTGCATAGGGTGGAAAAAAAGTGGGGTAAAAAAAAAAAGTTAAAAAAGGTATGACTCCGTCCACCCACGTTGCTCCTTGAACAACACGCAACTTTCATAACAGCTGCTTGTGGCAAGCTTTCCAGATTGTTTTCGGCCAAAGTGGTCTGCTCAGTCTACGGATGCCATTTCAACTGAATGAGAGAAAAAAAAGCCCAAGCTAGAAGTTGTATGCACACACAGGGGCAGGTGGAATAGCTAAATTTCTAAACGCGCACCAAATCGGAGTCACAGAAGATATTTCAAAACTAGGCACAAAAATTCACGATCTTACAATTGGAAATCTTAGAAATAGCATTTCCTTTTCTTTCTTTTTTTTTTTAACAGCATGACTATCGTCTGAAAGATGTGTCCAAATTAGGAATACAAATTCACAATTTTACAATTGGATTTCTTTGAAATGAACATTTTTTCTACTTTTTTTTAGGTTTGCAGCATGGCTATCGTCTCCGACCTCTATTTTGATACAACAATCACAAACTAGTGCATTTCATGCAATCCTTTTAGATGCAAAGCTCCAGAGCTGGCCAGCACGTGCGACCAAATCAATTGGAATATTGCACAAAAAATACTGGACCCGCTGAGCGGGAAAGATAGGAAAAGAGAAAGACGAAGGGGGAGATAATTAAATTACTTCCCGTCAATTGGTTAACAAAGCCTGGAGACATTTGTAAGAGAAGAGACGCCGAACTAGAGGCAGAAATAGGTATTGACGGTTTCCAGTTGTGGTTCTTAAGGCATGGCGAGATTGTCTCCCCCCTCGCAACGTAAGGAATGCCTTCGACAGAATAATAGGAAACAATGAACATTTAGATCAATTTGAAGTGTTTAAAAAAAACACAACTATTTATTGCGTAACAGTTTGCGCCACCTTTCCCAGCACCCATTTTTGAATTGTGACTAATTTGTGTCAGTTGCTGGACTTTTAAATAAATATTGCGTAAAAAAATCTGCGGAATGCAGTGGTGGCCTAACATCATTAAACGGATTTACCCTTAAAGATTGGGGGAAACAAAGTAAACTATACCATATGTAACGTGTCATTTTCATTTAAAACATCATAGTGTAGATGTTATGGTTTAGTGTAAATTAGGGGAACAGCATGTTTGAAATTTCACCGACTTCCGCTGATGCTCTATAACTTGCTTTGGAATTATCTGCCTCCTAGTCACCATCTTTGCTAACCATAATTACGCAGTCGTCGATGTTTTATAGGTATCGATTTCCCTGTTATCTTACTTGCTTCAAATAACGTATTTATTTTCCAATCTTTAACGTTTCCTGTTAATCTTTCTCAAATTCTTTGATTTCACGGGTCACTTCCGTGATGGAATATGTCTACCATTTCCTGTCAACTGCTTGTCTATACAGCAGGCTTTGAATGTTTGTCTATGTGTTTCTTCGTTATAGCAGATTTTTGTTGTTGTCTGAAACGTCCACTATTTTGAACTGTCCTTCTTCGGGTTTTCCTCTACACTGTGAATATTTCTTATTGCTTCAACCTCAGCGCAGTCGTACCCCGTATTTGTCCTGGAATATTAGCATTATTTAACCTATACTAAAGTTTATATTTTTTTTCTATCATCAATAGCAGATGGCCGGAATAGGAGCGACAACTCCAGATATCAGAAGTATTTATCATCAATAGCAGAAAGCCGGACAAGGAGCGACAAATCCAGAAATCAGAAGTATTTATCATCAATGGCAGAGGCCGCACTAGGAGCGACAACTCAAGATATCAGAAGTATTTATCATCAATAGTAGAAGGCCGGACTAGGAGTGACAACTCCAGATATCAGAAGTATTTATCATAAATGGCAGAAGGCAGTATTAGGAGCGACAACTCCAGATATCAGAAGTATTTATCATCAATGGCAGAAGGCCGGAATAGGAGTGACAACTCCAGATATCAGAAGTATTTATCATCAATGGCAGAAGGCCGGAATAGGAGTGACAACTCCAGATATCAGAAGTATTACATTTCAAGAAGGAGTTTTAGGGAAGATGGGCTTTAAGTGATGATTTTTCTGTCAATGCCCGTTCCCACATGGTCCCTATGACATTTAATTTTTAACAAATTAGAAGGCTTCTTTCTATGTGGCATCAATTTAAAAAAAAAAAAAATAATAATAAAATTAAATTTATAGAACAGAAGTTTCAAGATGAATCACTGTCGCCTTATCACGTGAGACGAAAATAGTTGCTCTTGTTTTGAGTGACCTGGGTGAAAATAAAAATAAAAAGGATTTTTGATGAAGCTAAAAAACGAATTTTGCCATTGCTTTCCACCCCAAGGAAGTGCTCCTTTAACGTAGCAGACTTTTGTGTGGACTACCAGAAAGCTGACTGACGCGATGAGGAGCTGACAGGTGGTGCCTCTTGGGCAATCAGCAGCGTCACGAGGTCCTGTGAATGACAGGTGGTGTGTGTCTGTGCCACAGGGCAATCACAGTCATGCGGGTTTCAATACATGGGGTAAATTTAGCATCGACTTGATAAATATGTATCAAAGCGTGATGTGAGACATGCCCCTTGGGCGCTCCTGCTAATATCTTTAGGTAGATTTGTAAAAAAAGAAAATGTCCCATGACCGTTCTGGCGACGAGAGTAATCGAGATTTACACATTTTTTGGGATTTCCGGAAACGACACTTGTAAGGATGCAATTAACGGTAAAGATGAGTTTTGGAATCGAAGCTCGAGGTGTTGTGAAGTATCATTCTCTTGTGAGAGTTGTTGATGTTTTAATCGGGTTGTTTGGCTCTTTTCTTTTTTTCACCGAAAAAATAACCAAAATAAATAAAAACGTGTTTAAAAAATGAGATTAGTCTAATTTCTTAAAATTGAAATAATTTTTTTCCCCAACATTAAACTTTTAGGGACTCTCGAACTGAATAAAACGTTTATAAAGAGTGGGGCGTTATTTTTGTTGTATTTTTTGTTTTGTATACATACGCAGTACAAGTAGGTGTTGGTGATGAAACAAGTTTAAGCGGAGAAAACGTAGTTTTTGGGACTTCCGGAAGAAAGATAGGAAGAACTGAAGAAAGAAAGAAAGAAAGAAAGAAAGGAAGAAAGGAAAAAAAGAAAAAGGAAGAAAGAAAAAAAGGAAGAAAGGAAAAAAGGAAGAAAAGAGGAAAGGAAGAACAGAAGGAAAGAAAGATAAGGAAGGAAGAAACAAAAGAAGGAAGAAAGAACGAATGAAACGAAGGAAGAAAGAAAACTAAAAAATAAGAAAGGAAGGAAGGATGAAAGAAAGAAAAGAAGGAAGAAATAAAGAAAGGAAGGAAGAAAGAAAGAAATCTCAACATTGCACAATGTAAGTGGTGCTTGTGTAAGCTTGCATACGGGAAAATAGAAACTTAATATTTTAATGACTGCTACTATGCACCGACCATATTGGATCTAACTTCCGCTCAGACATAGGCTACGAATACTTGACACCCACCCCCTCCCATAGCGTTATAGCTTTAGAATCAGCGAATTCTTAGTTTGTGTGGTTAAAGGGGGGGGGGGTCATTTTTTTCCGACTCAAAAAGGGGGGGGGGTCATTTTTTCAGACTCCTTCCTCCAGACTGGATGAAAATATTGAACAAAACGAACTCAGTCAAAGGCAGAAATTTCATTTTGAGAGCGAGTGAATTGGTCAATCATCTTTACGAAAACAAATTTACACCACACACATTTGGGCCATACCCATAGAGGAAGAAACCTGTTGACAGCGACGACAGCAAATCAAATAACGATATGGCATGAATTAAAATCCCGAGAGACTGGCCGTTATCCTAAACAAATTTAAATGTTATTTTTAATGGCGGAGCATGTCCGTTAAATTAGCAAGGAGAGACCATTTTAACAGACATTTACCCCCCCCCCCACACACACAGAGCCAGTTAACCAGATGAATAACTGACTGGGGGGGGGGAAGCAATCAAAGTCGTGTGAACAACTGACCAGGCCTGGGGAGTGGGCTCCTGTCAATCAGATTAGGTCTCCAGCCGAAGCCCTCGAGACTCACTGTCAACAAACGGAGAAGCGAGGAGACAATGATCGCTTTTGTTTCTCCCCACTAGGTGGCGTAATCGACGTGGGAACATTTGAAATTTCACCGTCGATATACCAGTCAGTGATACAAATATGTCCTTTTGTTTTGATATCTCCAATAGGCTGCAACAGTTTCAGTCTGTGAGTTTCAGTTCCATACACATTTTTAAAATCTTCTTTCTAATAAAACTTTAAAAAAATAAACGATTTAAAAAAGATATCTAAAATATGCAAGGTACTCAAATTACTTCCTACCTCACCACCTGTATGTATTCTTAACCTTTTCTCTTCATATTTTCAGCAACTAAAAATGATATAACGGTTCAGGTAATCCGTGGCCCATTACCACATATTTCTTCTAATCCATCAGGTAATCCGTGGCCCCATACGACATATTTCCGATAATCCATCAAGTATTCCATGGCTCTAATACCACATATTTCATCTAATCCATCATGTAATCTGTGTCACGATACCCCATGCTTCATCTAATCTATCAGGCAATCTGTGGCCCGATACCACATATTTCTTCTAATCGATCAGGTGATCCATGGCCCGATACCACATATTTCTTCAAATCGATCAGGTAATTTATGGCCCGATACCACATATATTCTCTAATCCATTTTATAATCCATGACCCGATACCACATTCATATTTCTTCTAATCCGTGTTACGATACCACATAGTTCCTCTAATCTATCAGGCAATCCTTGGCCCGATACCACATATTTCTTCTAATACATCAATGACCTCATAGAGGTAAGCCATGGCGCCTTTAATAGCTATATACAATATATATATATATATATATATATATATATATATATATATATATATATATATAGAGATATAGTGTCTTTTTTCTTTCTGAAACTTTTTTAACACAAATAAGTTTTTTTTGAGCTGTTTTTGATAGCAAGAGCTTAGTGAAATAGTGGCTTTTTTCTTTCTGAAACTTCATTAACACTAATAAGTTTTTGTTGAGCTGTTTATTACGTTTAAAAAAAAAAAAAAAACAACAGAGAGGTGAAAAACCATTCTGCTTTGTGACGAAAGTTTTTTTAATGTAAAAAAAAAAAAAAATATGTATACCTTAAAATATATTTGTACCATGTCATTGTTTTGTGAACACTTGGTTTTCGTATAATATGAGTTTTAAGCATAATAAACTGGGTTTTACATAAAGACTACTCAACGAACTAGAAAAATCGGAAGTATACATTTTGACGCTGAGATGATGAGCGTAGGAAATAACTTATAGTGAATAAAGAACCCCCAAATAATAAAAAAAAAATAAAAAAAATAAATACATCATTGCATGCATATTGTACGTTAATTTTAAGGTATCATCGAACTGATTCATTCCTGGCGTAAAGACTCCCATAATGCATCAGTCCGTTGCGTGATATTATCAATAAGGGATAGCTCGATTCCAAGCAGAAAACATCTATCAAATTATTTGATTTTTTTAAAAACAAGTTTTTTTTATTGGGTGGGGGAGGGGGCGGTCTTTTTTCTTTTGCAGTAAGTTTTAGATTCTGTGTTAGATTGATGGTGGCTTTCTAGTACGAAATACTCTTTGGTTTTAGTTCCCCACCCCACCGCGCACATCGCCTAGATCAGCGGTTCTCAACCTGTGGGTGGCGGCCCCTTTGGGGGTCAAACGACCCTTACACAGGGTTCGCCTAATACCATCGGAAAACACATATTGATTAAGGAGCAACGAAAATAATTTGTACGTTTGAGGGGTCACCACAACACGAACAACTGGTTAAAGGGTCGCGGCATTAGGAAGGGTTGAGAGCCACTGGCCTAGAGTGTTACCACCTGAACATCTGCACGCTTACGCTGTGGCGATATGGGTCAGGGAATGGAACACGGCGTCTTGACATTCGTCCAGTGATGAACCGTCCTGCCATATCTATTAGTCCAGCAGTTAAAGGTTGTGCAATGATGGCAGAGTGGCGTCGGATTGAAGTGAACTAAACTAAAATAACATGAAAACAGTAAGCCACGAAAGATTACCAGAAATTTGATCGAAAGAAATTTCGTCAACGGAAAATTGATCGACGGAAATTTGATCGACGGAAATTTGATCGAACGGAAATTTGGTCGAATCTTTTTTTCAGTTCACACGTTAAAATTTTGCGTCAAATTTCTTTTTGAACGCGCTACACTATATAGTAAAACAAAGTAATGCGTTCACCATCACGGAAGTTGCTCTAACGTACTACAAAGGTTTCATGCCAGGCCCAGCAGGGCTTCTCAATCTAAACAGTCGTTAGCAGCTCCAAGAAAATTTGTAAAAAATTGAGTTCATTGGAGAGTTCGCCAGCATTCAGCTTTTAGCATGTCTTATTAAATGTCTTCTATTTTTCGGATAGTTTAACCTTCATTGTTCAATCTGGAGTAAAGCATGATTTTTCTATCTTAAGTCGGTTAGTTTTTAAATTGGTCTAAATTTCTCTATAATCATACCAGTTCTTTTTTTTTTTTCAGTAAAAAATTCGTTTTAAATACAAAGCTGTTGTCGCATAATTCATTTATCCCTTAGCTTGTTTTTTTCTGCTTCGTTCGTTAGCACTGTGTCCTACTTAATACTAGCGGAAGTCTAAGAAACGCTTGAAGAATTTGAAAACGGAACCACGTGGATGCTTCAAAGCCCGTGGAACTCTCTTTTTGTTGAAGGAGAAGGAAGTGCTCGGCAAGCGTTCCATTTCCTGTCAACGGATGTCGCAAAATGATAGCTTTGATACAGGCCTGAAGTTACGAAAGAATATTAAAAAAAAATAAAAAATTACAGCATTATTAAAGTCAACGACCTTATTGTAATATGTCGACGAGACACCAAGACTCAATATAGAAATTTAAAAAAAAAAAAAAAATCTACCATCGTAAACCGGACTTTTTTTTTCTTTCTTTCTATCTTGAAAAAAAAAGAGGTTTTTTAACCAATAAAAAAAACAAAAAAAAAAAAAAAAATCTACCATCGTTAAGCGGACTTTTTTTTTCTTTCTTTCTAATCTGAAAGAAGAAGAAGGTTTTTAAACAATGAAAAAAACAACAACAAAAAAAAACAATCTTTGACCACCGTGCGATAACTGATACCAACTCAGCTCTTCGACGCCGGTCGTACCTCTGCTCTCAAGCGCATTCAAGCTCCCTGGTCGCTTATAATGACGACCAGTTTAGGCGCCGGCACTGACAAATCTAAGGCACGATCCGAGTTCGTGATTTAAACCTGGCGCACAAGTGACCTTGTCAAACTGTTCCTCTTCTCGGATTTATATATTAATCCCGCGATCCTCTATGGGGTAACATAATTTTCGGAGAGAAAAGAGCATACATGTGTTGGTGCATATCATTTCCGCTTTCATGACATTTGTGGTTGTCATGGTTTGGCTATGGGAACATGGATGGGATGACGTCACCGTGAATGGAGAGGAACGTTGATTATTCGGAGTAAAAGAGTACACATTATATTTAAAATAAAACTCTATTATTGGGTCTGCTTTAAAGAAATCTACTTGCCTTACTGGTATCGAGTTTACAAACAACAAACATGATTTTGGAACCAACCCAAATGATAAAAGAAGTCGGCAACAATGGGCAAGCTACTCTGTTTTAAAAAAAATTTGAACATATCCCGGACAGCCAGAATTTAAAATACATTTTTTTCCCCACGAGATTGTTAAAAAAAAGAAGCACTAAATAATTTTTACAGAAAACAAATTTTTCAACAACAAAACAAAATAAATAATAAATCATTCAACTAATTGTCTATCTGCCTTTCCTGCAGTATAATATTTTGATATGCATCCCTCCCCCCCCCCCACTCCCATAATTTGTGGTGGTTGTGGAGTATTCGATTACTCGTGGTTGGGGTCGTGTGTTTTCCAAGTTGTGGGGTATTCGATTACTCGTGGTTGGGGTCGTGTGTTTTTCAACTCTCCATTGGCCGATATTTTGACCACACTGACTGTAAGGCTATCACTGCACAACTGACGTGAAATTGTGGCGGTCATGAATTATTCCACTTGTCAAACGCTGGTCGTGTGATGAGATCACGTTGTTAATGCTAACAGTGAGAGGCAATTTAAAAAAAAAAACAACACAAAACAACCGGATGTCTTGGATTGCCATTGGGTGATAAAATGGCGGGAATCATTGACGTAGGCCAACGCTCAGCCTAGAACGTAACAACTAAACGTTTTCTGAATGGCAGACATTATAAAAATTACATGTAGGGAAAAGAAGAAAAAAATAAATCTGACCAGACATTGATTGATGCGTGTGAACTGGATGGCTCATGTTCCAATTTTCGGACCGCTGAGACGGTTGGAATATTAGACATTGCAGTTACTGGTAAAATAAGGGCGAGTAATACACACGTAAAAATACTACAGAGAAAGTGAAGTAGAGAAAAAGAGAACGTGATAGATAGACAGAGCTATTGAGACGGAGATCAACAGAGGAGAGAGAGAGAGAGATAGAGAGAGACAGAGAGAGAGAGAGAAAGCAATGCAGAGAGAGAAAGTGGTGCAGAGAGTGGAAAAATAGGGATAGAAAAAAAAAACAGAGAGAGAACGATAGACAGAAACAGAGAGAGAACGATAGACAGAAACAGAGAGATAATGCGATACAGAAAGAGTGAAAGTGAGAAAGGGTGATTAAGACTGATAAAAACAGAGAGAGAGAGAGAGAGGGAGAGAGAGAGAAAAGAGAGAGAGAAAGATAGAAACACAGCGAGAGAACGTGATGTAGAGACAGAGAGTAAATAAGACAGAGGGAGATATAGAGATAAGACACAGGAGATAAAGTGATGCAGACACATAGAAAAAGAAGGTGATGCAGAGATAGAGAGAGAGGGGGAGAGTGTGAAATTGATAGAGTGAGACAGAGAGGGAAAGTGAAAACGAGAGAGTAGAAAGAAACAGAGAGAAAGAGAGAAAGGGATGCAGGAAGGGGGGGAATAAGAGAGAGAGTGAAACAGAGGAAGAGAAAGAGATGTCGCGAGAGGGAGTAAGAGAGAACGACAAGGAAAAACAGAGCGATGGGGAGAAAGTTATCCAGAAAGACAGATTGAGAGAGATATATAGAGAGTGAGTAAGACAGAGAGAGTGAGTGAGAGATAGGTAGATAAATAGAGATCGAGAGAGAGAGAGAGAGAGAGAGAGACAGAGAGAGAGAAGAACAAAATTGTGAATTTATTAACCAAACAAATGATAAACTAATCACGTGACCAGCCTAGTTGTAAGAAACAAGAAACGTCTGGCCGCTTGTGTCTGTGCATGGGGAGATAATAATTAGGTGAAGAGATGTAAAGAGGTGGAGACTAGGAATGAAAAGGGGGGAATCGACTTATGGAAATAGTGTTTAAGGGAGATAAGAAAATGTTTTAGATCAAAGAGGGAAAATATATTAAGACTGGAGGGGACAGAGCGTAAGGGAGTGAGGGGAAGAGAATGGGAGAGAGGGGAGAAGAAACGTGTGGGAGAGGGACAGTGGGGAGGAAGAAGAAGCGCGTGGAGGAGAGAGAGAGTGAGAGAAAGAGAGGGAGAGAAAGAGAGGTAAGGAACGACGAGAGGAAGGGAACAAGAGGGACAGAAAGAGAGTGAAAGCGTATGGGGGAGGCATATGGGGAAAGAGAGAAGAAAAACGAGTGAGAGAGAGAGAGTGGGATAGAGAGAAGGAGAGAAAAAGAGACGAGAGAAGGACAGAAGGAGAGGGGGAGAAAGAGAGAGCGAGAAAGAGAGTGAGAGATGGTGGGGGAGTGAGAGAAGAAGAGCGAGTGGGAGAGAGAAAGATTGTGAAAGAGAGAGAGAGAGGGAGGGTGATAGAGAGAATAGGGTGGGATTAAAACTTAAGGCGGTGATTAGAAAAAACTTGATAGTGAACGAAAGAGAAGTGCTGGGAAGGGATTGAGTGAAAATACGTGGGGGGGGGGGGGGAAGGGGAAAATAATAAAGCTTAAAGTAGAGTGAAAGACAAGGAAAGAGTGAGATAGGAAATGAGGAGACATGATCTAGGAAGCTCAGGAAAGAAAGATGAAAATTGTGATCTTACCATAGGGGGACAATTCTATGTTTTAGGAGTTAGGGAGATTTGCCTCAGTCGTATTTTTATTATTGATTACTTATTGATCAGTGGCGATGATCCAATGTTCCCCTCTGTTTTGAAACAGGAACATGATCTTATGTTCCACTCTAGCCTTTAAAAAACAAACTATGCTCTATTGTTCCCTTGCGCCGAAAACTCCGATGTGTACGCCGATTATAAGTAGGAAAGTGACACTCTGTTATAGATTTTTTAAAATCAAAGTCGTAGGGACACCCTCTCTTCAATTTATGAATCTAAGTCGTAGGGACACCCTCTCTTCAATTTATGAATCAAAGACGTAGGGACACCCTCTCTTCATTGTATGAATCAAAATCGAAGGGACACCCTCTCTTCAATTTATGAATCAAAGTCGTAGGGACACCCTCTCTTCAATTTATGAATCAAAGTCGTAGGGACACCCTCTCTTCCGTTTATGAATCAAATTCGTAAGGGCACCCTCTCTTCAATTTATGAATCAAAGTCGTAGGGACACCCTCTCTTCAATTTATGAATCAAAGTCGTAGGGACACCCTCTCTTCAATTTATGAATCAAAGTCGTAGAGACACCCTCTCTTCAATTTATGAATCAAAGTCGTAGGGACACCCTCTCTTCAATTTATGAATCAAAGTGGTAGGGACAACCTCTCTTCAATTTATGAATCAAAGTCGTAGTGACACCCTCTTTTCAATTTATAAATCAAAGTCGTAGAGACACCCTCTCATCAATTTATGAAACAAAGTCGTAGGGACACCCTCTCTTCAATTTATGAATCAAAGTCGTAGGGACACACTCTCTTCAATTTATGAATCAAAGTCGTAGGGACACCCTCTCTTCAATTTATGAATCAAAGTCGTAGGGACACCCTCTCTTCAATTTATGAATCAAAGTCGTAGGGACACCCTGTATTAAATTTGGGAATCAAAGGAGTGGGAACATGCTGTATTCAATTTATGAATCACAAGATGTGTGGGGGTCTTGGTGGCCAAGCAAACAGCGCCAATGTTAGGTATGTGGGAGTCTTGGTGGCCTAGCAAACAGCGCCAATGTTGGATGTGTGGGAGTCTTGGTGGCCTAGCAAACAGTGCCAATGTTGAATGTAAGGGAGTCTTGGTGGCCCAGCAATCAGCGCCAATGTTGGATGTGTGGGAGTCTTGGTGGACTAGCAAACAGCATCAATGTTGGATGTGTGGGAGTCTTGGTAGCCCAGCAATCAGCGCCAATGTTGGATGTGTGGGAGTCTTGGTGGCCCAGCAAACAGCGCCAATGTTAGGTATGTTGGAGTCTTGGTGGCCTAGCAAACAGCGCCAATGTTGGATGTGTGGGAGTCTTGGTGGCCCAGCTATCAGCGCCAATGTTGGATGTATGGGAGTCTTGGTGGCCCAGCAATCAGCGCCAATGTTGGATGTGTGGGAGTCTTGGTGGCCTAGCAAACAGCGCCAATGTTGGATGTGTGGGAGTCTTGGTGGCCTAGCAAACAGCGCCAATGTTGGATGTGTGGGAGTCTTGGTGGCCCAGCAAACAGCGCCAATGTTGGGTGTGTGGGAAGGCTTGGTGGCCTAGCAAACTGCGCCAACGCTGGATGTACAGCGCCAATGTTGGATGTGTGGGAAGTCTTGGTGGCCTAGCAAACTGCGCCAATGTTGGATGTGTGGGAGTCTTGGTGGCCTAGCAAACAGCACCAATGTTGGATGTGTGGGAAGTCTTGGTGGCCCAGCAAACAGCGCCAATGTTGGATGTGTGGGAAGTCTTGGTGGCCCAGCAAACAGCGCCAATGTTGGATGTGTGGGAGTCTTGGTGGCCTAGCAAACAGCGCCAATGTTGGATGTGTGGGAGTCTTGGTGGCCTAGCAATCAGCGCCAATGTTCAGTGTGTGGGAGGATGCGTATCCACAAGGCGATCTTTATCCCGAACGTTCGCGCAACGTTAGAAGGAATCGATAACTTTCGTCTTGCTTTTTTAAATTTCATGGTAAAGACGATTTCGCCGATTACATGTATTTGCACGATGCGGGAAATCGATTATGAAGTCAACTCCGACGCACGCTGTTCTTTGCATTGCAATTATTTCACCCCAGGGACTGGGATACGCGGGAGAGAGGTGTTCCGGTTGGGGGAGATAAGAGTAAACTGAACGCTCCTTTGTGAAAAGAGCTCCCTACTGCTCGTCTTCCAAGGGTAAATTGTTAAAAAATATAAATATCGATACGTGGACTCAAAACACCAAACGCGGAGACAGAGTAGCCAACGAATTACTCCAGTGTTGAATTTCTATTTTCGGACAAGCCTTTGCCACTTCAGACTGGGAAGCTACCATGCCAATGCTACCAGTGCATTGTTACCAGTGGATTCGATCAAAGAAAGTTTTTTATGGCGTTCCTAAATTCCAACCTAAAGAACCATACAATTTAAAAAAAAAATACGTTTTTGAATAAAATTATTAACAACCGATAGCTTTAAATTTTGCGTAACACCGTGATTTCGACGTCCCGTGGGCCAACCTATAGACCACACAGTGGCGTAGGAAGAGGGTGCGGTGGGGGCGGTCGGCCCCGGGGGGCGCTTTTCCCTTTATAAGAAGTGATGCGTTTTTCGGGAGACTTCTACTTTTTTTAGTCCTAAGTGAAAAAAAAACCAAATGTGTGTGGAAAGGTGGGGTGGGGTGAGGCAAAAAGCTTGCCCCCGGTTACGGGTGGCACTAATCCTAGTCTCGCCACTGCCTACTAAAATCTGGGCTCCATTCGTTTATATAAATATTTAAAAGTTTTATAGTTGCCTTATTTAAAAAAATAAATAAATACTAGTTTGCATCTACTATTTCTTCAAGGCAAAATTAATTTAAAATATTTTTTTAACGGTTCTTATTAAAAAAAAAAAGATTTCAATAAGACTCCTCTTCTTAGCATACAGCTTTTGAGATTTGCAGCACTGTTAACTATTTCAACTTAAATTTAAAGTTCACAGGGAGCACATAACGCTTATCGTACCATCTCTTTTCATTTTGGAATACATTTTAGAATCTCGACTCTGGACCATGGGTTCCCAAACTGTACGCTTGGAACGGTCGCTAAGTTATTCTTTGCGGGAGTTTAGTACGTATATTATGAAAAGTAAATAATCACCAGTGTCTTCTCTAGATTCTTTCAGTATTTCCGAAATGAGTTCGAATTAAAACTCCCTCGAATATACATGGTATTGGTGACCCCCCAACCCCCCCCAACCAAGTTTGCATAAGGAAGCATGTTAACTTGAATAATATTAGTAGATATTTACACCTGTAATTTTTTACTTGATACTAAATGCCGTGATTTGATTTTCAGAACCTTGTGTCTCGATCAGTAAGGACTGAAATTCACGACCAGGTATACAACCACCCTGATTGAGTGACGTTTTGATCGATACGTTTAGAATCACTCTAACTGTTGGGTCCTAAAAACAAAAAATAGAAATAAGAACAACAAACAACAACACTTAGGATTTGAGAAGGTGCTGAGTAAGAAGTCGAGTCGAGAAATCCAAACCTAGCTCCGCCAGGTAATGATCTCCGCGTGAATCTGCCTGCGTTCAATAAGGCGACCCGAGCCATCGACCCCCGACCTTTGATCAATGAAATGATGAGGGAGAAGTTTGAGCATTTATTTTTCACCTGTCAGACTTCATGGTGAACGATCGGTGTGAAAAGGTTTGTGGGACAAACACTGCTCGATGCACGATCTCTCCCACGCAAACCGGAAACGGTATTCTGAGGACCTGGCGCTGAATGAAAAATAACACCTATTATCAGGAAGTGAATGAGTCTCAAATTATGCTGTCATTTCTTAATATAATTAAATATATATATATATTCAGGACATATAGTTTGAGAAACTTTATAGCGTGCCTCTGGATCCACTGGTTTAAGGAGTGTCCATTGAACAACTCGTTTGAGGATTCCATTAAACCATACGTTAGAAAGTGTCTCTTGAACCACCGATTTGAGAGTATCTCTTTAACCTCTGGTTTGATGGTGTGCACTGAACCATAGGTTAGAAGGTGTCCTTTGAAAAAAACCGGTTTGAGCATTTCGCTCGAGCCACCGGTTTGAGAGGGTCCACTGAGCCACCGGGTTGAGGGCGTCACTACTACCACCCTCGCCAACAGCAGCAGCCTTGTTGTTATACAAAATAAATTAACGTAGTCAATTATTAGTCTGTTTCCCGTTGAAATTAAAAACTGATATAGTATCTGTCTATATTTCCCCTCTTCCCTATTTAAAAAAAAAAAAAATTCACCACAGGGTTCGCCTAAGACCACTGGAAACAAATATTTATGAAGTACCCAAGAAAATAATTTTATGGTTGGGGGGGGGGTGGTGGTCACCACAGCATGAGGGACTGTTCTAAAGGGTCGTGGCTTCAGGAAGGTTGAGAACCACTGGAATAAAGGAATTTTACAACAGTTCAGATGGCAATATTATTTAATACAAATAATGATGACCAGCAGGGACCGGTAATCGGACTGGTGGTTAAAAAAATCTGCTGATTAAGAATATATTTTTCGTCGACAGCCATGTTTCAATATCATATATTATACTTTTAGCATTTAATTAAACCATGTAATTTTTTTTAACAATCTGTTTTTTACGCCATCAATGTGCCTTGTGAAAGTTCATAAAGATATCCCATCATTATCGACTGGACGAACGAGTCATAGTTACTGGCCTAAACGCTTAGTTAAGTTCGCAAACGAAAAATAATCTCACGTAGATCTCAGAAAATCGCGAATGCGTGAGAGCTTAAGGTTAGTTGAAAATTCAAAAGAAATAGTTTTATAAATAAATGAAACACATCTAAGACGCACGAAGAGTTCAAAAATGTACCACATCCTTTAAAGATATGCGTAGAGGATAAAAAGTCTCACAGTATTCGAGGTGACTGGCGCTATGTTAAGCGTCACTGCCTCGAGTGTGACCGGAGCACTGTAAAGGTTTACTGACTTGGGTGTGACTGGAGCAATGTGTAGGCTCACTGCCTTATTTGTGACTGGAGCAATGTGTAGTTTCACTGCCTTATTTGCGATTGGAGCAATGTGTAGGCTCACTGCCTTATTTGTGACTGGAGCAATGTGTAGGCTTACTGCCTTTTTTGTGACTGGAGCAATGTGTAGGCTCACTGCCTTATTTGTGACTGGGGCAATGTAAAGGCTCACTGTCTCGCATGTGACTGCAGCAATGTAGAAGTTCTCTGCCTTGTGTGTGACTGGAGCAATGTAAAGGATCACTGCCTTGTGAGTGACTGGAGCATTATGTGTGTAACTGGAGCAGTTTAAGGCTCACTGCCTTCTGTGTGCCTAGAGCAATGTAAAGGCTCACTGTCTTGTGTGTGACTGGAGCAATGTTAAGGTTGGATAGACAACAAGAATAAAAAAAAGTGTTTGGTTGACAACCTAAGTAAAGTTTCCCCAATCATTTAGCCTTCAACTTGAGACGTCGTCCTCCAAAACCTGACATGCGGTATGCAATCTGAAATACACCCGAAGAACTTTACACCAACCACAAAATCAGATGCGGAGGGGACACAACAAGAGCAGAAAGATGGCAGGGGTGGGTGCGCCCTGGGGGGCACTTTAAGCACAAATTTTATAAAGAAGGGAGTCCCTTAAACTAGCTAGGTCACTGGTTGAAATTAAACTAGGCCTAAATAAAGCAGCGCCATACTTTATATACGTATTTTAATTTTTAATTGGCTTACTTACATCTCGAAAACTTGAGGACACCTGAGATACACATCTTTGAATTACAATGATTCCCTGGAATGGATTTTTTTCCCCACTCCCCTTTAAAGCAAACGACATCTACAATTAAGTGGTAATCGAATATTTCCGCCAACTCATTTTTTTGAAGTATCGATCTAGGTTTCATGAATTGAAAGCCTGACAAGCTTTTGTAATGAAGTAGTTGGTAGTGTTGAAAGTAATGATTTTTTTATATATATATAATGATAATAAACTGTTACGCAAGCAAAAATATATTTGTCAAATTTGTCAGAGTGTCAATTCATCATGACATTTTTTTAGTATCGAATTTTATGCACCTTGAACATAAAAATCTTTCGGATGTTGAACATTTTAAAAATTCTTTGCATAGTTAAGACTATCAACTTTAGGAGATGCCCTCTCTGTCCCCCCCCCCTCTCGTGGCTTTCACAACATTGGTCTAGACTGCCAGCTCTCCGTGGCTTTCTCAACATTCGTCTAGACTGCCAGCTCTCCGTGCCTTTCTCAACATTGGTCTAAACTGACTCCCCCGTGCCTTTCTCAACATTGGTCTAAACTGCCATCTCTCCGTGGCTTTCTCAACATTGGTCTAAAGTGCCTCTCTCTGTGGCTTTCTCAACATTAGTCTATAATGACTCCCCCTCGTGGATTTCTCAACATTGGTCTAAACTGCCTCTCCCAATCGATTTCTCAACATTAGTCTAAACCAGTGGTTTTCAAACTTCCTAATGCGTGACCCTTTAATACAGTTCCTCACGTTGTGACGACCCCTAACCACAAAATTATTTTGGTTACTGCTTCATAACTGAAGAGTATGTCTTGCCCGTTGGTCTTAGGCGAGCCCTGTGAAAGAAGCGTTCGACCCCCAAAAGGATTCGCGACGTACAGGTTGAGAACAACTGGTCTAAACGGACTCTCCAATTCGCTTTCTCAAAATTGGTCTAAGCTGACTCTCCATTAACTCTCTCAACATTGGTCTAAACTGACTCTCCATAAACAGCCTATCAATTTGACGAAATGTCATCTCTCCCCCCCCCCCCGTGGCTTTCTCAACATTGGTCTAGATTGCCAGCTCTCCGTGGCTTTCTCAACATTGGTCTAAACAGCCTCTCCCCGTGGCTTTCTCAACATTTGTATAAACTGCCTCTCGATGTGGCTTTCTCAACATTGGTCTAAACTGCCTCTCCCCATGGGCTTCTCAACATTGGTCTAAACTGCCTCTCACCGTCGCTTTCTCAACATTGCTCACAACTGCCTCTTCCCATGGATTTTTCAACATTGTTCTAAACTTACTCCCCCCATGGCTTTCTCAACATTGTTCTAAACAGCCTCGGGAAAGCTGTGGAAGGGGGGGGGGGGGGCTAAGTGGAATTCTTATAAAGTGTGTTACTACTTGTATGTAAGTTTTATCGAATTTTTAGCCTTATGGCTTGATATTATATTTTATAAACTATTCGCACGAACACCAATTTGTTTTTAAGGGTTGTTTAATGTAAAATTTAAGAAGTGCCATAGAAGGGCCAACTCCGCACGGTCACGGGTGAATACCCTTTTTACAAATCCATGAAGAGAAGCAAACCCAATGATCTTAACTCTATCCATTGAGAGCAGCAAACCCAATGATCTTAACTCTATCCATGGATAGCAGCAAACCCACTGATCTTAACTCTATTCATTAAGAGCAGCAAACCCAATGATCTTAACTTTATCCATTGAGAGCAGCAAATCCAATGATCTTAACACTATCCATTGAGAGCAGCAAACCCACTGATCTTAACTCTATCCATGGATAGCAGCCAACCCACTGATCTTAACTCTATTCATTGACAGCAACAAACCCTATGATCTTAACTCTATTCATTGAGAGCAGCAAACCCACTGATCTTAACTATATCCATTGAGAGCAGCAAACCCACTGATCTTAACTCTATTCATTGAGAGAAGCAAACACAATGATCTTAACTCTATCCATGGAAAGCAGAAAACCCATTGATCTTAATTCTATACGTTGAGAGCAGCAAACCCACTGATCTTAACTCTATCCCTGGCAAGCAGCAAACCCACTTTTTTAACTCTATTCATTGAGAGCAGCAAACCCAATGATCTTAACTCTATCCATGGAAAGCAGCAAACCCACTGATCTTAACTCTATCCATTAAGAGCAGCAAACCAACTGATCTTAACTCTATCAATGGAAAGCAGCAAAACCCCTTATCTTAACTCTATCCATTGAGAGGAGCTAAACCACTGATCTTAACTCTATCCATTGAGAGCAGCAAACCCAATGATCTTAACTCTATCCATGGAAAGCAGCAAAACCCACTGATCTTAACTCTATCAGTTGAGAGCAGCAAACCCACTGATCTTAACTCTATTCATTGATAGCAGCAAACCAACTGATCTTAACTCTATCCATCGAGAGCAGATAACTAACTGATCTTAATTCTATCCATGGATAGCAGCAAACCCAATGATCTTAACTCTATCCATTGACAAAAGCAAACCCAATGATCTTAACTCTATCCATTGACAAAAGCAAACCCAATGATCTTAACTCTATCCATTGAGAGCAGCAAAACCACTGATCTTAACTCTATCCTTGGACAGCAGCAAACCCAATGATCTTAATTCTATCCATTGAGAACAGCAAACCCACTGATCTTAACTCTATCCATGGATAGCAGCAAACCAACTGATCTTAAATCTAACCATTGAGAGCATCAAACCCAATGATCTTAACTCTATCCATTGAGAGCAGCAAACTCACTGATCTTAACTCTATCCATAGATAGCAGTTAATCCACTGATCTTAACTCTATTCATTGAGAGCAGAAAACCCAATGATCATAACTCTATCCATGGATAGCAGCAAACCCACTGATCTTAACTCTATCCATTGAGAGCAGCAAACGCAATGATCGTAAATCTATCCATTGAGAGCAGCAATACCACTGGTCTTAACTCTATCTGTCGAGCAGAAAACCCAAAGATCTCAACTCTATTCATTGAGATCAGCAAACCCAATGATCTTAACTCTATCCATTGAGAGCAGCAAACCCACTGATCTTAACTCTTTCCATGGATAGCAGCAAACCAAATGATCTTAACTCTATACATTAAGAGCAGCAAAGCCACTGATCCTAACTCTATCCATGGATAGCAGCAAACCAACTGATCTTAACTCTATCCATTGAGAGCAGCAAACCCACTGATCTTAACTCTATCCTTGGAAAGCAGCAAACCCAATGATCTTGATTCTATCCATTGAGAACAGAAAACCCACTGATCTTAACACTATTTATTGAGAGCTGCAAACCCAATGATCTTAACTCTATCCCTGCAAAGCAGCAAACCCACTGATCTTAACTCTATCCATGGAGAGCAGCAAACCCAATGATCTTAACTCTATTCATTGAGAGTAGCAAACCCAATAATCTTAGCTCTATCCATGGAAAGCAGAAAACCCACTGAGCTTAACTCTATCCATTGAGAGCAGCAAACCCAATGATCTTAACTCTATCCATTGAGAGCAGCAAACCCAATGATCTAAACTCTATCCATTGAGAGAAGCAAACCCACTGATCTTAACTCTATACGTTGAGAGCAGCAAACCCACTGATCTTAACTCTATTCATTGAGAGCAGCAAACCCACTGATCTTAACTCTATTCATTGAGAGCAGCAAACCCAATGATCTTAACTCTATCCATTGAGAGCAGCAAACCCAATAATCTAAACACTATCCATTGAGAGCATTAAACCCACTGATCTTAACTCTATTCATGGAGAGCAGCAAATCCAATGATCTTAACTCTATTTATTGAGAGTAGCAAACCCAATAATCTTAACTCTATCCATTGAGAGCAGCAAACCCAATGATCTTAACTCTATCCATGGAGAGCAGCAACCCACTGATCTTCACTCTAATCATTGATAGCATAAAACCCAACGATCTTAACTCTATCCATTGAGAACAGCAAACCCACTGATCTTAACTCTATCCAAGGATAGTAGCAAACCCAATGATCTTAACTCTATCAATTAAGAGCAGCAAACCAACTGATCTTAACTCTATCCATTGAGAGCATCAAACCCACTGATCTTAACTCTATCCATGGATAACCGCAAACCCACTGATCTTAACTCTATCCATGGAGAGCAGCAAACCCAATGATCTAAACTCTATCAATTGAGAGCAGCAAACTTAATAATCTTAACACTATCCATTGAGAGCAGCAAACCTACTGATCTTAACTCTATTCATTGAGATCAGCAAACCCAATGATCTTAACTCTATCCATTGAGAGCACCAAACCCACTGATCTTAACTCTTTCCATGGATAGCAGCAAACTAAATGATCTTAACTCTATACATTAAGAGCAGCAAAGCCACTGATCCTAACTCTATCCATGGATAGCAGCAAACCAACTGATCTTAACTCTATCCATTGAGAGCAGCAAACCCACTGATCTTAACACTATCCTTGGAAAGCAGCAAACCCAATGATCTTAATTCTATCCATTGAGAACAGAAAACCCACTGATCTTAACACTATTTATTGAGAGCTGCAAACCCAATGATCTTAACTCTATCCCTGCAAAGCAGCAAACCCACTGATCTTAACTCTATCCATGGAGAGCAGCAAACCCAATGATCTAAACTCTATCAATTGAGAGCAGCAAACTTAATAATCTTAACACTATCCATTGAGAGCAGCAAACCCACTGATCTTAACTCTATTCATTGAGAGCAGCAAACCCAATGATCTTAACTCTATTCATTGAGAGTAGCAAACCCAATAATCTTAGCTCTATCCATGGAAAGCAGAAAACCCACTGATCTTAACTCTATCCATTGAGAGCAGCAAACCCAATGATCTTAACTCTATCCATTGAGAGCAGCAAACCCAATGATCTAAACTCTATCCATTGAGAGAAGCAAACCCACTGATCTTAACTCTATTCATTGAGAGCAGAAAACCCAATGATCATAACTCTATCCATTGATAGCAGCAAACCCACTGATCTTAAATCTATCCATTGAGAGCAGCAAACCCAATGATCTTAACTCTATCATTTAAGAGCAGCAAACCCACTGATCCTAACTCTATACATTGATAGCAGCAAACCAACTGATCTTAACTCTATCCATTGGGAGCAGCAAACCCACTGATCTTAACTCTATCCATTGAGAGCTGAGAACCCGATGATCTTAACTCTATCCATGTTCAGCAAACCCACTGATCTTAACTCTTTTCATTGAGAGCAGCAAACCCAATGATCTTAACTCTATTCATTGAGAGTAGCAAACCCAAAAATCTTAGGTCTATCCATGGAAAGCAGCAAACCCACTGATCTAAACTCTATCCATTGAGTGCAGCGAACCCACTGATCTTAACTTTATTCATTGAGAGCAGAAAACCAAAATATCTTAACTCTATCCATTGATAGCAGATAACCCACTGATCTTAAATCTATCCATTGAGAGCAGCAAACCCAATGATCTTAACTCTATCCATTGGGAGCAGCAAACCCACTGATCTTAACTCTCTCCATTGAGAGCAGCAAACCTGCTGATCTTAACTCTATCCATCAAGAGCAGCAAACCCAATGATCTTAACTTTATCCATGGAGAGCAGCAAACCCAATAATCTTAACTCTATCCATTGAGAGCAGCAAACCCAATAATCTTAACACTATCCATTGAGAGCATCGAACCCACTGATCTTAACTCTATTCATTGAGAGCAGCAAATCCAATGATCTTAACTCTATTTATTGAGAGTAGCAAACCCAATAATCTTAGGTCTATCCATAGAAAGCAGCAAACCCACTGATCTAAACTGTATCCTTTGAGTGCAGCGAACCCACTGATCTTAACTTTATTCATTGAGAGCAGAAAACCCAAATATCTTAACTCTATCCATTGATAGAAGCAATCCCACTGATCTTAATTCTATCAATTGAGAGCAGCAAACCCAATGATCTTAACTCTATCCATTGAGAGCAGCAAACCCACTGATCTTAACTCTCTCCATTGAGAGAAGCAAACCTGCTGATCTTAACTCTATCCATCAAGAGCAGCAAACCCAATGATCTTAACTCTATTCATTGAGAGCAGCAAACCCACTGATCTTAACTCTATCCATGGACAGCAGCAAACCCACTGATCTTAACTCTATCCATTTAGAGCAGCAAACCCGCTAATCTTAACTCTATCCATGGATAGCAGCAAGCCTACTGATCTTAACTCTATCCATTGAGACAGCAAACCCAATTATCTAAACTCAATCCATTGAGAGAAGCAAACCCACTGATCTTATCTATATCCATTGAGAGCAGCAAACCCAATGATCTTAACTCTATCCATTGAGAGTAGCAAACCCAATAATCTTAGCTCTCTCCATTGAGAGCAGCATAACCTTCTGATCTTAACTCTATCCATCAAGAGCAGCAAACCCAATGATCTTAACTCTATTCATTGAGAGTAGCAAACCCACTGATCTTAACTCTATCCATGGACAGCAGCAAACCCACTGATCTTAACTCTATCCATTGAGAGCAGCAAACCCACTAATCTTAACTCTATCCATGGAAAGCAGCAAACCAACTGATCTTAACTCTATCCATGGATAGCAGCAAACCCAATGATCAAAAATCTATCCATTAAGAGTAGCAAACTCAATTATTTTAACTCTATCCATTGAGAGCATCAAACCCACTGATGTTAACTATATCCATTGAGAGCAGCAAACCCACTGATCTTATCTCTATCCATTGAGAGCTGCAAACCCAATGATCTTAACTCTATCCATGTTCAGCAAACCCACGTATCTTAACTCTATTCATTGAGAGCAGCAAACCCAATGATCTTAACTGTATCCCTGGAAAGCAGCAAACACGCTGATCTTAACTCTATCCATGAAGAAAGCAAACCAAATGATCTTAACTCTATCCATTGAGCGCAGCAAACCCACTGATCTTAACTCTATTCATTGAGAGCAGCAAACCGAATGATCTTAACTCTATCCCTGGAAAGCAGCAAACCCACTGATCTTAACTCTATCCATGGAGAGCAGCAAACCCACTGATCTTAACTCTATCCATTTAGAGCAGCAAACCCGCTAATCTTATCTCTATCCATGGATAGCAGCAAGCCAACTGATCTTAACTCTATCCATTGAGAGCAGCAAACCCAATGATCTAAACTCAATCCATTGAGAGAAGCAAACCCACTGATCTTATCTATATCCATTGAGAGCAGCAAACCCAATGATCTTAACTCTATCCATGGAGAGCAGCAAACCCAATAATCTTAGCTCTCTCCATTGAGAGCAGCATAACCTTCTGATCTTAACTCTATCCATCGAGAGCAGCAAACCCAATGATCTTAACTCTATTCATTGAGAGTAGCAAACCCACTGATCTTAACTCTATCCATGGACAGCAGCAAACCCACTGATCTTAACTCTATCCATTGAGAGCAGCAAACCCACTGATCTTAACTCTATCCATTGAGAGAAGCAAACCAAATGATCTTAACTATATCCATTGAGAGAAACAAACCCACTGATCTTAACTCTATCCATGGATAGCAGCAAACCCACTGATCTTAACTCTATCCATTCAGAGCAGCGAACCCACTGATCTTAACTCTATCCATGGATAGCAGCAAACCCAATAATGTTAACTCTATCCATTGAAAGCAGCAAACCCATTGATCTTAACTGAATCCTTTAGAGCAGCAAACCCACTTATCTTAACTCTATCCATTGACAGCAGCAAACCCACTGATCTTAACTAACGTCCATTAACATTAGCTTGCAGTAGAAAAAATATCAAATTTAAATTGTGTAAACACCTCCCATTGGTTACAATGCAAACTCCATTTTTTTTTTCGTTGAAAAAAATTAAAATAAGCATGAAATTTTTAAAAACTAAAATAAAAACTGTTAAATATTTACAGCTGAGATATAATTTGAAACCCTCCGATGTGCTGTGTGGCTTACATGTGATGGATAATTCAGATAAACCCCAATTCTATCTAACCTTATGCCATTTAAAGAACATTAAAATTCTTTTTTAAAAATTTTATAAATCTCATGAAACCACGTGATCTATTCGATGACATCAAAAGGAGAGATTTCTGGGCCGTCACCACCGGTTTTTTGCGGGGCGTCAACCATTAAGATCGCACACTCTGATAAAGTTGGGTGGGGGGGGGGGGGGGGATAAAATAAATACGCTCCTTCCAATGAGTCGTCAGATTTCGGCAGACGAAATTTATGAAAGGGGAGAGAATGATATTTCCATCTGACAATGTTTTCGAAAAGTCTTCTTTTTTTCCCCCTTTCTTCATCATGTCAATGGTTCTCATGTGGTGATCTTGAATTTCCATTGTCAAAAATGAGTGTGTGTGTGGGGGCGGGGGGGGAGGTGGAGAAATTGAGTAATGCAATCCGCAATTTAAGGAACAATTATTGATTATGCATAAAAAATGTTTATATATAAATATGGACTCCAACCCACCCCCCTCTGACCACGAACCCCCACCATGGAATAAATAAGCCAAGGTGGTCCAAAGTAGATGAACTCTAGATAGCAGACAGGTTTTAAAAAAAAAAAATTTCCCGAAGGTGTGGAAGTACCAGATAGGCTTTATTTAATTCCGGTACTAAAAAGGTACTTTTCTTATTAAATATGTACATTTGATATCTTTGACAATATAATATCACCGTGGAGATAGATCTTTTCATTTCTGCTTGGGATTATTTATTTTTTTGTTCAAGCAAGGACTTTATGAAAGTGAGTTTCCAGGTTACTTTGTGCATCAGTATGTCTTCCATGTTTCCCGGTTACTTTGTGAATCAAAATTTCTTGCACGTTTCCAGGGTAATTTGTGACTCAATATTTCTTGCAGTTTTCCAGGTTACTTTGTGAATCAATATTCCTTGAAGGTTTCCAGGTTACCTTATGAATCAATATTTCTTGAAGGTTTCCAGGTTACTTTTTGAATCAATATGTCTTGCATGTTTTCAGGTTACATTGTGAATCAATATTTCTTGCAGTTTTCCAGGTTACTTTGTGAATCAATTTTTCTTGAAGGTTTCCAGGTTACTTTGTGAATCAGTATTTCTTGCAGTTTTCCAGGTTACTTTGTGAATCAATATTTCTTGAAGGTTTCCAGGTTACTTTGTGAATCAAAATGTCTTGCATGTTTTCAGGTTACTTTGTGAATCAATATTTCTTGAAGGTTTCCAGGCTACTTTGTTAATCAATAGTTCTTGAAGTTTTCCAGGTTACTTTGTGAAACAATATTTCTTGAAGGTTTCCAGGTTACTTTGTGAATCAATATTTCTTGAAGGTTTCCAGGTTACTTTGTGAATCAATATGTCTTGCATGTTTTCAGGTTACTTTGTGAATAAATATGTCTTGCAGTTTTCCAGGTTACTTTGTGAATCAATATGTCTTGCATGTTTTCAGGTTACTTTGTGAATCAATGTCTTGCATGTTTTCAGGTTACTTTGTGAATCAATATGTCTTGCATGTTTTCAGGTTACTTTGTGAATCATTATTTCTTGAAGGTCTCCAGGTTACTTTGTGAATCAATATGTCTTGCATGTTTTCAGGTTACTTTGTGAATCAAATTTTTTTTCAGGTTTCCATGCTTCTTTGTGAATCAATATATCTTGCGGGCAATAAGTTCTCAACCCCTGTGAGACGCCACGTTCTTATGAGTTTTAGGTATTCTCAAGCTGACATTGTTATGGCCCGGGTTTTTAACAGTAAAGACGCCTAAGAATTAATAAGTCGGACTTTTATTTTATTTTATTTTTTACATCGAATCCTTTCACCTTTAACCTGTATTTGAGATGGTTGGTTGTGATGGAACACCTTTAACCTGTATATGAGATGGTTGGTTGTGATGGAACACCTTTAACCTGTATATGAGATGGTTGGTTGTGATGGAACACTTTTAACCTGTATATGAGATGGTTGGTTGTGATGGAACACCTTTAACCTGTATATGAGATGGTTGGTTGTGATGTAATACCTTTAACCTGTATATGAGATGGTTGGTTGTGATGGAACATAGAAGAGTATCCATTACCGTCACTCTTCCTGTAATCGAATCCTTTCAACAGCTTAGCACACACACAAAAAAAAAAAAAAAATCACGTGCACATAATTTGAAAACGTAAGGAAAAAAAAGTTGGTGGGGTGAATTTCGAAATGGGCGCAACATGTTTAAGTTTAAGAACCACTGATTCGTCTTTCGGATGATTATCTATTAAAAGTATCTTCAACAAGAAGAATTTTTATAACCTCTTGGTGCAAGCCCTTTTTACAACCCCCATTTTTCACCCCCCCTCCCCAACCACTTGTTATCGCCCTTTGATTCCACCCTTCAACGGCAACTCCTTGCCGCGCATCACGGGAGGGGAAACTTGTTGAGAGAAGCCGAAAGAATTAAAAACGGAAGAAAAAAAAAACAACAAAAAAAAAAGGTTCCAGAATTTAAAACTTTAAACTTTAAAGCCTTTACAGTTTGTTATTATTTTTTTGTATTGTGTGTGTGAGAACGTCGCAATCTATACATAGAATTGCAGGAAAACAAAATGCACTAAGCTGCTTCTAGCGGCCTTATCGTGTTCAACTTAAATAGGGACTGTATAGGAATTCAAAGGGAGTCGGTGATCAATAATAAAGAGAAGAATATCAGACCAAAGATTCTCTGCCCGATTCAGACTCGAATCAAAGGAAAGCACTTGAAGAGAAACGTGACGACTTTTGGCGATACTAACAATGAAACTATGACACACTATGAAACTATGTGCACCAACTAACTCTCTAATCAAAAACTTCTTGTGCACCAACTAACCCTCTAACCAAAAAAAAAAAAAAAACGCCAACAATCATAGGGTTTTAACGTTTAAACGTGACGACTTTTGGCGATACTAACAATGAAACTATGACACACTATGAAACTATGTGCACCAACTAACTCTCTAAACAAAAACTTCTTGTGCACCAACTAACTCTCTAACCAAAAAAAAAAAAAAAACGCCAACAATCATAGGGTTTTAACGTTTTCTATAAACACCAAGCAATAATGGCTACCACAATCCCAACGGATCCAACTGGTCATCACGACTTCCCTACGGCCTTCTCCTCTCTACGCACAAGAAGATCACTAATATAAATGTATATGTATAAGTATATGTGTATATATATATAAATATATAAATATATATATACATATAAATATATATATAAATATATATAAATATATATACAATTAGTATATGCCTCCCTATCTAACATTGGCACGGTGTCAGTATACTCAAATGCCCAATTAAAGAGGCACTACTAGCCATCAATACGCAAGATAAACAAAATCAGGACCCGTCACTACCCCACTGCCCTACAAAAAAGGCACCACTAACCATCAAAACCCAACATAAACAACACTAGGACCCGTCACTACTCACTGCCCTACTAAAAAAGCACCACTAACCATCAATACGCAACATAAACAACATCAGGACCCGTCACTACCCCACTGCTATACAAAAAGGCACCGCTAACCATCAATACCCAACATAAAAAAACATCAGGACCCATCACTACCCCAATTCCTACAAAAAAAGGCACCACTAACCAATACCTAACATAAACAACATCAGGACCAGTCACTACCCACTGCCCTACTAAAAAAGCACCACTAACTATCAATACCCAACATAAAACAACATCAGGACCCGTCACTACCCACTGCCCTACTAAAAAAAGTACCACTAACCATCAATACCCAACATCAGGACCCACCCTATATAGAGGCAATGGAAGGAAGCGTTCGTGGATAATTGGAGCTCAATCTGGAATTATTATTATAAGATAATGCACCTCCTCCCACAGTTTATGGGCGCACCTTGGTTGCCTTGCACACCAGCTAATAATACTTTAATTATAACTTTTTAAACTTTTTTTCAAACACATAATCTACAGCTTTATTGCAATTTGTAAAGCGTATTTAATCCCACTCATCGCAAGTTCTAAAGGCATGCTGATTGTTGCATTGAACACACATTCTAAATATATACTCAAAATGCACCATAGCTTTAGCGATTTTATGTTAGAAATTTTTGTGATTGCATTTAAAACACAAAACAATATCTGTAATGAATTTTAGATATAGATCCCTTGACTTTGACTTTATTTACGAGTTACGCTTCAAAGAATTCTTTGAATAAATACCTTTATTTATGCGCCTTCAAATCGTATGTCAGCATACGATTCTTCAGTCATTTTTTCTTCTCAAATCATGCTTTTTCCTCTTGGATGCCAGGAGATATTTAAGGAATTTGAGGAAACGCAATTATAAACTCAGATAAGCAATAAACAATTTTAGTAATGAAATAAATGTTTGAATTTTTTTTTTTTTACATTCGTCCCTACCATTTTAGTTTATGTTTTAAGTTTGAAGTTTATTTCTTTCTAATTTCATTTTTTTTTGTTGTTATTCTAAAAATTAAAAAAAAAACTAATTTAAAAAAATGCTTTCAGGGGATGGTGCGAGACTTGGTCAAACAAATTGATTAAATCTCCCCTCATCCTATCGAGCTGAAACTCGCCACATACATTTGTTCCTGATGACAACACATTCTTTCAAATGTTCAGACACACCCCCCCCCAACCCCCTCAGCATCCAATCGGGTTTTCTTATTTTTCTGTTCTTCAAGGGGAAGATAAATACAATACAATTTGTTCCACGGGCGCGTGGTTTAATTGTAGAGATTAACCGTGCGGATGTTGCCATGGGCTTTGCACTTGTGACGTATTGGGATATGCATTAAAAAAAAATGAAGAAAAGTATTTTGGAAATGGACAAAAAGATGGAAACATGAATTGTGTTATGCGCCTGTAGTTCACTCAAACGCTTCTTAATAAAATGCTAAATCACATAAAATTACCAAAATGCAAACAAGTGTTTATAAAGGATTTAAATGATTTTTTTTTCTACTTAAGGCTTAGGGGTTGTTTAATATGCTTCTAATTTATTTCAAAATGTGATATCATAGCAACTTTTTTACGAATACTTTTCCTCTCTGATTCTGTATTCCATTTACGCAATCTGATACATGAAGATTTGGACAATAAGGTATACTACATAGCTTTGACGTTGTACACAAACGTGTATTTAAAACCACTGTCCTACTTCTCACCCGCGGCCTTATTCCCAAAAGACAAGAGTGGTAATGTCCCCCCCCCCGGCCCCACACCCCGTGACCTTTGAAGACCTAGTGTAGGTCACCCTACGTGACCGAGAGCCGTCAGTCAAATTACATTTCCAGATGCTACTAAGTCAACTCAAGCCGGATGTACTCTGGACCAATTTCCACGCCTGGACTTAACAACGGAGACACACTCGATGTCTCGGTTTATGACTGTCGTAGCACACCTATCAATCCCTTGACGTCTCCTTGGCATTCCCGGGGGGGGGGTGTGGGCTGGGGATGGGGGGCACTCACCCTAGAGACTAGAGATAATAAACGTCTATTATGAAACTATTGAGACATTTTTATTTTTCTTAAATGTGCCTTTGATATAACGGCTAGAGTTGGGGGGGGGGGGCTGGGGGATGGGGGGAACTCACCCGCCAAGGTGGCCAACGCGAGATAAGGACGATCAATCCCGGTTGCGCCATTTGAAAAAAAATAAATAAATCAGTATCTATTGTTTATATATTCAACTGAAACTACTTCCCCCTTTAGACGGATTTTGATGTTATAGGACCTTTGCTCTGACCTTTATCCTGGCATCTCATTATTTTGGTACCGTAAAAAAAAGGTGGTGGAAATGAGTTAACAGAGATACTACAATTCGCACCAAAACAAGTCTGGACCGCATATTATCATGATTTAATCGTAAAAGAAAATTGAAAAAAAACCGAATAGCCATTATTGGCAATCGCTCGTTTGAATCTAGCACAGATGCTCGTTAAAATCTACCACAGATGCTCGTTAAAATCTGCCACAGATGCTCTTTTAAATCTATCTAAGATGCTCGTTTAAATCTACAACATATGCTCGTTAAAATCTGCCACAGATGCTCGTTAAAATCTGCCACAGATCCTCGTTTAAATCTGCCACAGATGCTCGTTTAAATCTACCACAGATGCTCGTTTAAATCTACCACAGATGCTCGTTTAAATCTACCACAGATGCTCGTTAAAATCTGCCACAGATGCTCGTTAAAATCTGCCACAGATGCTCGTTTAAATCTACCACAGATGCTCGTTTAAATCTACCACAGATGCTCGTTTAAATCTACCACAGATGCTCGTTTAAATCTACCTCAGATTCTCGTTTAAATCTACCTCAGATTCTCGTTTAAATCTACCTCAGATGCTCGTTTAAATCTACCTCAGATGCTCGTTTAAATCTACCTCAGATGCTCGTTTAAATCTACCTCAGATGCTCGTTTAAATCTACCTCAGATGCTCGTTTAAATCTACCTCAGATGCTCGTTTAAATCTACCTCAGATGCTCGTTTAAATCTACCTCAGATGCTCGTTTAAATCTACCTCAGATGCTCGTTTAAATCTACCTCAGATGCTCGTTTAAATCTACCTCAGATGCTCGTTTAAATCTACCTCAGATGCTCGTTTAAATCTACCTCAGATGCTCGTTTAAATCTACCTCAGATGTCCGTTTAAATCTACCTCAGATGCTCGTTTAAATCTACCTCAGATGCTCGTTTAAATCTACCACAGATGCTCGTTTAAATCTACCTCAGATGCTCGTTTAAATCTACCTCAGATGCTCATTTAAATCTACCTCAGATGCTCGTTTGAATCTACCACAGATGCTCGTTTAAATCTACCACAGATGCTCGTTTAAATCTACCACAGATGCTCGTTAAAATCTACCACATATTCTCGTTTAAATCTACCACAGATGCTCGTTTAAATCTACCACAGATGCTCGTTTAAATCTAACTCAGATGCTCGTTTAAATCTACCACAGATGCTCGTTTAAATCTACCTCAGATTCTTGTTTAAATCTACCTCAGATGCTCGTTTAAATCTACCACAGATGCTCGTTTAAATCTACCTCAGATGCTCGTTTAAATCTACCTCAGATTCTTGTTTAAATCTACCTCAGATTCTTGTTTAAATCTACCTCAGATTCTTGTTTAAATCTACCACAGATGCTCGTTTAAATCTAACTCAGATTCTTGTTTAAATTAACCAGAGATGCCCTTTTCAATCTACCACAGATGCTCGTTGAAATCTACCACAGATGCTCGTTTAAATCTAGCACAGATGCTCTTTTAAATCTAGTACAGATGCTCGTTTAAATCTACCACAGATGCTCGTTTAAATCTACCTCAGATTCTTGTTTAAATCTACCTCAGATTCTTGTTTAAATCTACCACAGATTCTTGTTTAAATCTACCTCAGATTCTTGTTTAAATCTACCTCAGATTCTTGTTTAAATCTACCTCAGATTCTTGTTGAAATCTACCACAGATTCTTGTTGAAATCTACCTCAGATTCTTGTTTAAATCTACCTCAGATTCTTGTTTAAATCTACCTCAGATTCTTGTTTAAATCTACCTCAGATTCTTGTTTAAATCAACCACAGAGGCTCGTTTAAATCTAGCACAGATGCTTTTTAAATCTACCACAGATTCTTGTTTAAATCTACCTCAGATTCTTGTTTAAATCAACCACAGAGGCTCGTTTAAATCTAGCACAGATGCTTTTTAAATCTACCACATATTCTTGTTTAAATCTACCTCAGATTCTTGTTTAAATCTACCTCAGATTCTTGTTTAAATCTACCTCAGATTCTTGTTTAAATCAACCACAGAGGCTCGTTTAAATCTAGCACAGATGCTCTTTTAAATCTACCACAGATGCTCGTTTAAATCTGTTTTCGATGCTCCTTTGAATCTACATCAGATCGTTTAAATCTATTTCTGATGCTCCTTTGAATCTACATCAGATGCATCGATTACACATAATATTAACTCTAAACATTTATTTGTCCTGGCTGAGGACGGAGAGCGCATTATTGTGAGTCCAGAAGCAACGCTCGCATTTATGTTTAGAGTTTGGACTTGAACTCGTCATTTCGTGTATAACCTGTACCGCTGTTAAAAAAAAGAAAAACCTCAGTCCCTTTTGTCCAGATGGCTGAAAGTCTCAATAACTTTCGACCGAAACCGAAAGTTAGTTTTTCTCTTTCGGTCGAAACCGAAATGAAACCGAAAGTTAACTTTTCTCTTTCGGCCGAAACCAAAATTAAACCGAAATTTAACCTTTCAGTTTCGACCGAAGGCGAAATTAAACCGAGAATTAACTTTCTCTTTTTGCCAAAATCCAAATTAAACTGAGAGTTAACTTTTCTGTTTTAGCCGAAGCCGAAACCAGGCCGAAAGGGATCAAATGAAAACTTTCGGTTCCGAAACCGAAGCCAAAGGCAAAGCCAAAATTCGGTCGGTTTTTTAGTAAACAGTGACTCAATTTTAATTGAACACTATAGTCTGTCAAAGTGACATATTGCAAACTATAACCAGGATTATTTCCACGTTGGTTTTTTTATGTCGACAAGATGGCATGGCGTGGTAGTCAGTCAAATGTTCATATTTATTTATTTTTTAAAAAGTTTGTTGGATTCTTTTTCAGCTGTTCAACTTATTTGAATCCAATATTTATTTGACATGTTGTTTCTCTTGAGCTAGCTCGCAGATTCTCTGCAAGGAATTAAAAAGTTGTTGGTGAAATTGAATATTTCGGTCAAATATTAAGTTTCAAATAGAAAATTGTTTCGTTTTTAAGCTGGACTGTTGCTTGATTTAGAATTTTAATGAATTACAAAAACAAGCCAAGAATGCTTTCAGCTCTTTGTGAATTATCATAATGCAGAGTCATTCAAAAACCTGTGACCAGCTTAGCGTGTGACTCATCCATTTTAAGGTAGGTGTCGCTGGCAGTTTAACATACACGACAGTTACAGATTTTCACTCTAAGCTCTGGCAGGGGATCTCCTTCAGGCTGGATGGTTATATGGTGCACGCGTGGCCATGTGAACATGAAAACAAGGTGGCCAAGACTATATGATCGTGGCACATAGGACATGGCAGAGATTGTCGATTACGACCTGAAAGACGTGGCAGTGAACGTGAAAGAAAAGGTGGCCACGACTACATGACCGTGGCCACGTGATGTATGTGACCACATCAATGTCGCACATGTTGCCACAGCAACGTGACAGAAGTGGCCACGTAACGTAAAAAACGGGGACAAGGTAACATGACCCGCGTGACTAAGTACATGACAGACATGGCCGGACATTGCCGCGTAAGGGGACAGACGTGGCCAGGTAAAGGGACAGACGTGGCCAGGTAAAGGGACAGACGTGGCCAGGTAAAGGAAAGACGTGGCCAGGTAAAGGAACACACGTGGCCAGGTAAAGGAACAGACGTGGCCAGGTAAACGTATAGACATGGCCAGGTAAAGTGACAGACGTAGCCAGGTAAAGGGACAGACGTGGCCAGGTAAAGTGACAGACGTGGCTAGGTAAAGGGACAGATGTGACCAGGTAAAGTGACAGACGTGGCTAGTTAAAGGAACAGACGTGGCTAGGGAAACGTATAGAGGTGGCAAGGTAAAGTGACAGACGTGGCTAGGTAAAGGAGCAGACATGGCCAAGTAAAGTGACAAACGTGGCTAGGTAAAGGAACAGATGTGGCCAGGTAAACGTAGAGACGGGCAAGGTAAAGTGACAGACGTGGCCAGGTAAAGTGACAGGCGTGGCCAGGTAAAGTGACAGACATGGCTAGGTAAAGGGGCAGATGTGACCAGGTAAAGTGACAGAAGTAATCAGGTAAAGGAACAGACGTGGCCAGGTAAAGTGACAGACGTGGCCAGGTAAAGTGACAGACGTGGCCAGGTAAAGGGACAAAGTGGCCAGGTAATGTGACTGAAGTGGCTAGGTAAAGGAACAGACGTAGCCCCGTAAAGTGACAGACGTGACCAGGTAAAGGGACAGATGCAGATGTGACCAGGTAAAGTGACAGAAGTAATCAGGTAAAGGAACAGACGTGGCCAGGTAAAGTGACAGACGTGGCCAGGTAAAGTGACAGACGTGGCCAGGTAAAGTGACAAAGTGGCCAGGTAATGTGACTGAAGTGGCTAGGTAAAGGAACAGACGTAGCCCCGTACAGTGACAGACGTGGCCAGGTAAAGTGACAGACGTGGCCAGGTAAATGAGCAGGCGTGGCTAGATAAAGGAACAGACGTGGCCAGGTAAAGTGACAGACGTGGCTAGGTAAAGGAACAGACGTGGCCAGGTAAACGTACAGACTGGCAAGGTAAAGTGACAGAAGTAACCAGGTAAAGTGACAGGCGTGGCCAGGTAAAGTGACAGACATGGCTAGTTAAAGGGGCAGATGTGACCTGGTAAAGTGACAGAAGTAACCAGGTAAAGGAACAGACGTGGCCAGGTAAAGTGACAGACGTGTCCAGGTAAACTGACAAAGTGGCCAGGTAATGTGACTGACGTGGCTAGGTAAAGGAACAGACGTAGCCAGGTACAGTGACAGACGTAGCCAGGTAAAGTGACAGACGTGGCCAGGTAAAGGAGCAGGCGTGGCTAGATAAAGGAACAGACATGGCTAGGTAAAGGGACAGACGTGGCTAGGTAAAGTGACAGACGTGGCTAGGTAAAGGAACAGACGTGGCCAGGTAAACGTACACACGTGGCAAGGTAAAGTGACAGACGTGGCCAGGTAAACTGACAGACGTGGCTAGGTAAAGGAGCAGACGTGGCAAGGTAAAGTGACAGACGTAACCAGGTAAAGTGACAGACGTAACCAGGTAAAGGAACAGACGTGGCCAGGTAAACGTACAGACGTGGCCAGGTAAAGTGACGGACGTGGCCAGGTAAAGTGACATAAAGTGGCCAGGTAATGTGACTGACGTGGCTAGGTAAAGGAGCAGGCGTGGCTAGGTAAAGGGACAGATGTGGCCATATTAAGTGACAGACGTGGCCAGGTAAAGGGACAGACGAGGCTAGGTAAAGGGACAGACGAGGCTAGGTAAAGGGACAGACGTGGCCAGGTAAAGTGACAGACGTGGCCAGGTAAAGTGACAGAGGTGGCTAGGTATTGGGACAGAACTGGCCAGGTAAACGTACAGACGTTGCCGGGTAACTTTACAAACCTGGCCAAGCCATAGTTGACAGACGTGGCAGATGTGACATGGACTATGTGGGCGACTCGACAAGGCCAACGTGTCGTGACCCCCCGCACAACATGGTCCATGAAAGCAAAAATCTAAACGTAACACGATCCAGTCCATCACACCTACATTAATAGATTTTGAGATAGCGCTTACACGGACCATTTTAATATACCCGTCTGGTTTTTGCCCGTCTCTAGAAACCTGTTCAGTCCATGGTATGTTGCCGGTGCGGTATATCGGTCATTAAAAGAAAAAACAACAAGAACAAAAAAAAAAAAACAACGAAAGAACAATAACTTCAGCCCGAAGAACATTTGAAGCTTGAATAGAAACCTGTTCAGTCCATGGTATGTTGCCGGTGCGGTATATCGGTCATTAAAAGAAAAAACAACAAGAACAAAAAAAAAAAAAACAACGAAAGAACAATAACTTCAGCTCGAAGAACATTTGAAGCTTGAACTTATTTTAACGGAGGTAACTCCCTTGCAGTAGTTGCTTACTGAAGTACGAAGGTTTGAAAAGCATGAGAAGTAGCATGGCGGCAGCTATCACCTAAGAGGTTCATTTTATGGGGGGTGTTGGGGGTTGGGGGGGTTGGGGTGGAGGCGATAATCAACAACGTCTAACCAAGTACTTCTATCAACAGAATCGACCTCCCAAAAACAATGCACTGGGTTGTTTATCGTTAAGAAGGTAACTATTCTACGTAGATCAGCAGCCAGTGTTAATTAGTATCAGATATATTCAATAATTTCATAATGCACGGTGAATTGATTCCCTGGCAAGGGGGTATTTAGTTCAAAGATTGAAGGATCTTTTTTTTAAAGTATTGTGTTGTTCATGGCAGGGAAGTTTCGTTTCCTTTGCTTAAGATTTAAAAAAACAACAACTCGATGTATAGTATTGTTTGCAGGTGAGTGTCCCCCGGGAAAAAGGGGTTGGGGGGGGGTGATGGGTGCTAAAGCTTATATTGACAATTTCGTAGTTTGCTTCAGTTTGACTTTGTATTAACTCATAGATTAAGCTTAACTCAAAGCCCTCAGTCCACCCAGGTTGGCATTAATCACAATAAATAAAGGACTGCGTACAAGTAGCATGCAAGGAAATAGAAGAGACAAGGTATGCGGAACCAGTGAGAGCTAGAAGGGAAAAACATATCAATTTGTCCTTTAGGGAAAATATCCCCATGTGGAATCAATCAAATACGCTCCTACCTGGCATGCTTAATTTCCATGTTATTTCTTTTTTAATTCTTACATTTTATATATTTCTTTTTTTATTTCTTTTTTTTAAATCTTATTTTTTTAAACAATAATGATCCATACATTCTTTTACTTTCTGTAATCTTGTGGGTTTTTTGTTTGTTGGTTTTTTTGTGTGTGGAAAACCCAACTTTCGGCAATTACATTAATGGAGAACGCTTCAGTTTTTTTGAGCTACTTTCTATTTCTTGTTGTTTCATCATTTATCCTGTCTGCTGAGTAAGGCCGAAACATTCTCCTTTTATTGTCCTGTCTTTCTATTTCAAGCGTCCAGTTAATGTTGCTCTACAACTAGTATCTAGCACACGTTTGGTTTGGCTAGATATGCATTTTCAAACATATCATGCTTTGAAAGTGAGGGATATTGTTATCATATAAATGGCCCAAACTACATATACAACTTTGAGGCGAGGGATATTGTTATCATAAAAATGGACCACATTTAAAAATATAAAACTTTGAGGTGAGGGATATTGTTATCATAAAAATGACCCACATTTAAACATATAAAACTTTGAGGCGAGGGATATTGTTATCATAAAATTGGCCCACATTTAAACATAAAACTTTGAGGCGAGGGATATTATCATAAAAATGGCCCACATTTAAACATATAAAACTTTGAGGTGAGGCATATTGTTGTCATAAAAATGGCCCACATTTAAACATATAAAACTTTGAGGTGAGAGATATTGTTATCATAAAAAGGCCCACATTTAAACATATACAACTTTTAGGTGAGGGAAATTGTTATCATAAAAAAGGCCCACATTTAAACATATAAAACTTTGAGGTGAGGGATATTGTTATCATAAATTGGCCCACAAACCCTACTTCCGGGTGTATTGGCCCACAGTTTAAACACAAATAATTTGAACCACGACACGACTGTGGCGGGCATACAGTACTTTAAACCAGCAAACGGTAATCGGACTTGGAAGAACAATTTGCGAGACTTTCACACGCAATCCTGTGCTAGCAGACCCATATAACACTGTCAAGCTAAAGTTCTAGCGCCGCCAGGATAGTCATTCGGTCTTCGGTCAAATGTATGTTTTGGGGGGGGGGGGGTGAAGAACGGGATGAGGGGGGTTGGGGGGGGGGGGGGGGGGAGAAGGGAGTGAGGGGGGTTGGGGGGGGGGCTGGAGTGGGGCGCTGACTTAATGAGACGTAGCTGGCTTGAGAAACGGGGCGAAAAGAGTTTTGTACAGCCGGTAGCCGATCAAAATGTGGCGGCTTGTGCTGGAGTGAGGCAGATATGTGAAGTATTTACTGGTAGTGAGTAGCGTCACAATATTTTAAAAAAAAAATAAAACTTGTAAATGCGGCTTGCTTTCTCATGGATGGCATCACAACATCAAACTAAAATTTGTATATTGGACTTTTACCGATATATATATATATATAATATATATAAATACGTCACGGCTATATATCGACTTGGACTTAACATGGCAATAAACATTTATGGTTAATTTTTGTTTTAACCAAATATTGTTTAGAGCTAATTCCAATATTTATGATTTTTTTAACAATATTTAAAATGTCCTTAATTAATTTTGTTATATATTCTTTTTACCAGGACCGTGTGAAGAAAAAACTGAGCCCAGGGGAGAACTGGAAATAGCTTCCCCCACACCCCCACATAATGATATATAATTACATAAAAATATGGATAATTAATGTCTGCCCCCTTCGCACCCCTTCCCCACCTTTTCTCCCCAGCCTTGTGTTCAACAATGCATTAATTCTCAAAGAGTGAGGATTCACAGGTCTCGGAAAATGCCAGACAATGGCTTAAAATAGCACCCAAATCGTTAGAATCAAAATTTAAATATTCATCACGTTTTTATTACCAGACAAGTGCGATATACACACAAAAAATTAAGAAATATATTGGCAACCCCCCCATCCCTAACCATGAATCCCAACTCCCTCCCCTCCAACCCCGAAAATGCAGTCAGTTTATAAACTATTATATTCAGACGACCCGTGGGATATTTCCAAAGGGCATTAGCATTGCCAGACGGTGCGATGGCACGGGCCACACCCAGTGAGGCATTAGCATTTCCAGACGGTGCTATGGTACGGGCTGAACCGTGTGAGGCATTAGCATTGCCAGACGGTGCGATGGCACGGGCCACACCCAGTGAGGCATTAGCATTTCCAGACGGTGCGATGGTACGGGCTGAACCGTGTGAGGCATTAGCATTGCCAGAACGTGCGATGGTACGGGCTGAACCGTGTGAGGTATTAGCATTGCCAGACGGTGCGATGGCACGGGCCACACCCAGTGAGGCATTAGCATTTCCAGACGGTGCTATGGTACGGGCTGAACCGTGTGAGGCATTAGCATTGCCAGACGGTGCGATGGCATGGGCCACACCCAGTGAGGCATTAGCATTTCCAGACGGTGCTATGGTACGGGCTGAACCGTGTGAGGCATTAGCATTGCCAGACCGTGCGATGGTACGGGCTGAACCGAGTGAGGCATTAGCATTGCCAGACGGTGCGATGGCACGGGCCACACCCAGTGAGGCATTAGCATTTCCAGACGGTGCTATGGTACGGGCTGAACCGTGTGAGGCATTAGCATTGCCAGACGGTGCGATGGTACGGGCTGAACCGAGTGAGGCATTAGCATTGCCAGACGATGCGATGGCACGGGCTACACCCAGTGGGGCATTAGCATTTCCAGACGGTGCTATGGTACGGGCTGAACCGTGTGAGGCATTAGCATTGCCAGACGGTGCGATGGTACGGGCTGCACCGAGTGAGGCATTAGCATTGCCAGACGGTGTGATGGTACGGGCTGCACCGATTGAGGCATTAGCATTGCCAGACGATGTGATGGTACGGGCTTTACCGAGTGAGGCATTAGCATTGCCAGACGGTGTGATGGTATGGGCTGCACGAGTGAGGCATTACAATTGACAGACGGTGCTATGGCACGGGCTGGCCCGAGTGAGGCATTAGCATTGCCAGACGGTGCGATGGTACGGGCTGCACCGAGTGAGGCATTAGCATTGCCAGACGGTGCGATGGTACGGGCTGCACCGAGTGAGGCATTAGCATTGCCAGAATGTGCGATGGTACGGGCCGCTCCGACTGAGGCACTAGCATTGCCAGACGGTGCGATGGCACAGGCTGTACGGAGTGACACCCTCCCATTCTTTCAAACCACCCCCCGCCCCCGATGATAACCGCCTAAAGAAAAGTTACCGACTTTTTTTGTTGCCAGGGCCGTCGAAAGGGTGCTGCAATCCACTTAAGCTACAGCGGTTGTGGGGAGGGGCCTCGGATCTTTAAGGGTCCCAAAGTTGTGATATGGCAAAAAAGCAAAATATCAACTTTGAGTGCAGAGGACACCATGCCGAATGTCAAATGGCGCGTGTGTGGGTGTTGGGTGTGGGTGTGGGTGGGGGGTCCTCCAAAAGTATGTTTATTTCCCTTCACTCCTTCTTCTTCCCAACCATCATAATTCTATTTCTTGTTATACATTGGTCGAGGCCCTTAGCCACGAGTCTCATATGCCTTTAGGTTAACCCAGGACTGGTTGCCACCGGATCAGTTTGTCTACAGAGCAGAATGCCACTAGAGCATAAAGACGCTTCAATGGAGACACTTCCATGACTTACATAAAGACGCTTCCATGATTTACGTGAAGATGATTACATGACATACATGAAGATACTTCCATGAGTTACATAAAGGCCCTTCCATGATTTTTATGAAGACGCTTCCATGACTTACATGTAGACGCTTTCATGACTTACATGACGCTTTTATGAGTAACATGAAGACGCTTCCATGAGTTACATAAAGACGCTTCCATGAGTTACATGAAGACGCTTCCATGAGTTACATGAAGACGCTATCATGACTAATATAAAGACCCTTCCATGAGTTACATGAAGACGCTTTCATGACTAATATAAAGACCCTTCCATGAGTTACATGAAGATGCTTCCATGAGTTACTTAAAGACGCTTTCATGACTAACATGAAGACGCTTCCATGAGTTACATGAAGACACTTCCATGAGTTACTTAAAGACGCTTTCATGACTAACATGAAGACGCTTCCATGAGTTACTTAAAAAAGCTTTCATGACTAGCATGAAGACGCGTCCATGAGTTACTTAAAGACGCTTCCATGAGTTACATGAAGACACTTCCATGAGTTACTTAAAGACGCTTCCATGAGTTACTTAAAGATGCTTTCATGACTAACATGAAGACGCTTCCATGAGTTACTTAAAGACGCTTTCATGACTAACATGAAGACGCTTCCATGAGTTACTTAAAGAAGCTTCCATGAGTTACATGAAGACACTTCCATGAGTTACTTAAAGACGCTTTCATGACTAACATGAAGACGCTTCCATGAGTTACTTAAAGACACTTCCATGAGTTACTTAAAGACGCTTTCATGAGTTACTTAAAGACACTTCCATGAGTTACTTAAAGACACTTCCATGAGTTACTTAAAGACACTTCCATGAGTTACTTAAAGACGCTTTCATGACTAACATGAAGACGCTTCCATGAGTTACTTAAAGACACTTCCATGAGTTACATGAAGACGCTTCCATGAGTTACTTAAAGACGCTTTCATGACTAACATGAAGACGCTTCCATGAGTTACTTAAAGACGCTTCCATGAGTTACATGAAGACACTTCCATGAGTTACTTAAAGACGCTTTCATGACTAACATGAAGACGCTTCCATGATTTACTTAAAGACGCTTCCATGAGTTACATGAAGACACTTCCATGAGTTACTTAAAGACGCTTTCATGACTAACATGAAGATGCTTCCATGAGTTACTTAAAGACGCTTTCATGACTAACATGAAGACGCTTCCATGAGTTACTTAAAGACGCTTTCATGACTAACATGAAGATGCTTCCATGAGTTACTTAAAGACGCTTCCATGAGTTACATGAAGACACTTCCATGAGTTACTTAAAGATGCTTTCATGACTAACATGAAGACGCTTCCATGAGTTACTTAAAGACGCTTCCTTGAGTAACATGAAGACACTTCCATGAGTTACTTAAAAACGCCTTCATGACTTACATGAAGACGCTTTCATGAGTTACATAAAGACGCTTCCATGAGTTACATAAAGACGCTTCCATGAGTTACTTAAAGACGCTTCCATGAGTTACATGAAGACGGTTCCATGAGTTACTTAAAGAATCTTTCATGACTAACATGAAGACGCTTCCATGAGTTACTTAAAGACGCTTCCATGAGTTACTTAAAGACGCTTCCATGAGTTACTTAAAGACGCTTCCATGAGTTACTTAAAGACGCTTCCATGAGTTACTTAAAGACGCTTCCATGAGTTACATGAAGACGGTTCCATGAGTTACTTAAAGACGCTTTCATGACTAACATGAAGACGCTTCCATGAGTTACTTAAAGACGCTTCCATGAGTTACATGAAGACGCTTCCATGAGTTACTTAAAGACGCTTTCATGACTAACATGAAGACGCTTCCATGAGTTACTTAAAGACGCTTCCATGAGTTACATGAAGACGCTTCCATGAGTTACTTAAAGACGCTTTCATAACTAACATGAAGACGATTCCATGAGTTACTTAAAGACGCTTTCATGAGTTACTTAAAGACACTTCCATGAGTTACTTAAAGACACTTCCATGAGTTACTTAAAGACACTTCCATGAGTTTCTTAAAGACGCTTCCATGAGTTACATGAAGACACTTCCATGAGTTACTTAAAGACGCTTTCATGACTAACATGAAGACGCTTCCATGAGTTACTTAAATACGCATTCATGACTAACATGAAGACGCTTCCATGAGTTATTAAAAGACGCTTTCATGACTAACATGAAGACGCTTCTATGAGTTACATGAAGACGCTTCCATGAGTTACTTAAAGACGCTTTCATGACTAACATGAAGACGCTTCCATTAGTTACATGTAGACGCTTTCATGAGTTACATGAAGACGCCTGCATGAGTTACTTAAAGACGCTTCCATGAGTTACATGAAGACGCTTTCACGAGTTACATAAAGATGCTTCCATGAGTTACATGAAGACACTTCCATGAGTTACATAAAGACGCTTCCATGAGTTACATAAAGACGCTTCCATGAGTTACATAAAGACGCTTCCATGAGTTACATAAAGACGCTTCCATGAGTTACTTAAAGACGCTTCCATGAGTTACATAAAGACGCTTCCATGAGTTACATAAAGACGCTTCCATGACTTACATAAAGACGCTTCCATGAGTTACATAAAGACGCTTCCATGAGTTACATAAAGACGCTTCCATGAGTTACATAAAGACGCTTCCATGAGTTACATAAAGACGCTTCCATGAGTTACATAAAGACGCTTACATGAGTTACATGAAGACGCTTCCATGAGTTACTTAAAGACGCTTTCATGACTAAAATGAAGACACTTTCCTGATTTACATAAAGACGCTTCCATGAGTTACATGAAGACACTTTCATGAGTTACATAAAGACGCTTCCATGAGTTACATAAAAACGATTTGATGAGTTACTTAAAGACGCTTTCATGACTAAAATGAAGACGCGTTCATGATTTACATAAAGACGCTTCCATGACTTACATGAAGACGCTTCCATGACTAAAATGAAGACACTTTCCTGATTTACACAAAGACGCTTCCATGACTTACATGTAGACGCTTCCATGAGTTACATGCTTCCAAACTTACTATTGAAAACAAGACTATGCATCTTATTCATTAACTTGTATGCTGGACTCCAAGGCTGTTAAGACTTTTAGGGATCCTAACAAAACAATAAACGATTTAGAAGGTACAGCACTTAAAGAATATAATGATCCATCGTGCGGACTTGCTATAGTAGCTAATTATTTGGGAAATTCAATCACATTTAAAGAAGGAATAAGCGGAACACAATGTTATTTAATTCACTTAATTATAAATTGAAGAAATACATGATTAATTCAAATTTATATTTTCAAAAACAAAAAAGATAATCATTATCGGTGCTCAGTTTTGTAGCTCAAACGGCACCGTACCTTCTCCGTACCTTCTCCTTACATTCTCCCTACCTTCTCCATACCTTCTACCTACCTTCTCAGTACCTTTTCTGTACCATCTCCCCACCTTCTCCCTACATTCTCCCTACCTTCTTCATACCTCCTCCATACCTTCTCAATTTCTCCCTACCTTCTCCGTACCTTCCGTACTTTCTCTGTACCTTCTCCTTATCTTGCACATACCTTCTCCGTCCATTCTCCCTACCTTCTCCGTACCTTCTCCTTATCTCCTCCCTACCTTCTCCGCAAATTCTCCTTACCATCTCAGTTTCCTTAATTTTTCCTTTAAATTAATGACCGAACGGTTGAATCAAAACAAGATCACCTAACCGCATATTTCAGGATGAGGTAATGGCCAACCCACTTACTTCTAACGACAACCTGCCGCTTTACCAGCCCCCAGGATTGGTTTCCCCGGAGGAGTACCCGCTAACTTTGCGCCGAACTTAAAGACTCTCTGGTGTACAGAAGAATATCCGGGCCACGTTATGCGCCCGGGGGTGGAGGGGGGGGGTGGACGGACGGACGGACCGAACGATTTTTACTCCATTTCTCACGTTTCTTTCAAGTTTAAGCTGAGAGATTGCCGTTTAAGATATGCTTGATTGTGTTNGGGGGGGGGGAGAAACCAGCAGCGAAGAGAAACGGAAATGTCCACGAGAGGCAAGTAACAAAATATAAATTCTAAGGAGTCGGGAGAGAATGTGGGAGAGATCGTGAAAGTCGAACCCTGGGATAGTAAATAGGTCATGTGACAGTTGCAGGCGGAATAAGAAGAGGAAGGCAGTGAAGTGAGGTTGTGGGGGGGGGGGCGATGGAGGTCGTGTATTGTACGTTTTAAAAGGATTTGTTGCTCTTGACACAGGTACAATCAAAGACATCCACACAAAAAAGTATGAATAAAATGTTATAGATAAGGGATGCGCAAAAAATAATCAATTGATGAATCAATTTTAAAAAAATAAATATTTTGCCCATCAGACCCATGGAGATGGCTAGACCTCTAAATACATAGTTAAATTGGCATAAATCTCAACTATGCTTTAAAGCATGGCGTATTTTTAATAAATGTGATTGGCCCCAACATTGATTAACTATTCATGCTGATGTTACGAGGTAATATCTGTGACTACTCGACCGTACGGAGGTAATATATCTGTGACTAATCGACCGTACGAAGGTAATATGCATGTCGCTACTCGACCATACGATGGCTATATAACTGACTACTCGACCTTACGAAGGTGATCTCGACCTTACGAAGGTATTATCTGTGACTACTCGACCTTACGAATGTAATATATCTGTGATACTCGACCTTACGAATGTGATATATCTGTGATACTCGACCTTACGAATGTAATATATCTGTGATACTCGACCTTACGAATGTAATATATCTGTGACTACTCTGTAGGATTCTATTTCATGTGACAAACTTAAGAGTGTCTAACTGGTTATTAGTTTTATTTATAATTTATTTCAGTTGGGAAAACTCCCCCCCCCCTTTTTTCAATTCAGGCCAGTGGCGTAGGAAGGGAGAGGCAAAATTATGTGGAGGGGCGGCATTTTCGGTCAACTGTAGATTTTTTGTACTGGAAAATGTGGGAGGGGGAGCGGCAAATTTGTCGGCTGACCCAGGCGGCACGAATCGTAGCTACGCCACTGCCTCAAGTCCACGTAAGTCGAAGGCTTGCTGCCTATCAAGTTATTCCATATGTTAGCTTCTTGTTCTATTGTAAATTGCACATATCTTTCCAGAACAAGGCTTGTCAAATTCATTCACTAGTCAATTTAAGTTTGCAAGTCCATTATAAACATGAATAAATTTGCATGTTTACCCAACAGTGACAACGACTATGGCCTCCTCTACACATGCGAACACACCTTTCGTTTTAGCCACTTCTCCTAGTCCCTTGTCACGCCGTGTTATTTACACCAGCTAAGCCAACCCAGAATTTCACTGAACCGGCACATGAAGTAATTTCGGGATTTAAATACCTTTCAATTCTAAAAATAAAAAAATTAAAAAATTAATAGTTTTGACAAGTGAAAGGAAACAAATACGTTGCCTTGAAATAAACACGATTTGATATTTGAGACATTCAATCCCGATACGCACGCTTGATTGAGATCCTTACTCTAGTTACTCCAGGCCTAGGCAGTGAGGGCGGTTTTTTCTTTTCATTGGCAGTTCTGCAGTGTCTGAATGCCACCAAAAGTGTTTGTCATGCATGCATATGAGCAATTCAGTCGACGCGTAATGCGCCATTGACGGCACTTTCGTTTATTCAAACGCGAGATTTTGAATGGCGCATGGCCAGTCTTGGAATGTGTTGAACTGCCCCGACTGCAACGGCGCGAATGATTATAATGCTAATGACGTTTTAGGGAGTATTGAATTGTTAACTGGCTTTTTCGCGGGTTATTTTTTTGAAAAGACTTTTTGGGGGAATTAGACGTTCGACAAACGGATGTTGTGTGTTTTATGGTGTTATTAGTTCAATCAGCAAGAGCGGAATCAAGGGGGATAAATCTATAAAGGGGGATAATCCAGCCCTTCTTTAAATATCTTTAAGATGTAGTCTTAGTAATTCATCTAAATTAAAATCACTGCAGCTAACCACTACAACAAACCACTTCATTTTATCCCAACATATAACCCCTACATCCAATTCCACTACAGCTACTCACTACAGAAAATCAGTATACAGCGTACCAATACATCTAAAAATTCCATACAGCCAACGATGACAGCCCACCTATGACAGCCATACACGACGGACATCTACAATAATTACACCCTTTTCAACACATCAGTTCATCAATGCTATGCCGTTTTTTTCTAAATGCAGCATCAACTATTTTAAAATTTAAAAAAATAATTCCGCAACTTAGGCAGAAATTCAAATAACGTTGAGAAAGTCTCTCTGAGCAAACGGGTCTCTTGGATCCATTGCCCTCGTGGTCCAAGACAGATTACAGACACAGACACAAGAAGCTTTAACTTTCAAATCGCCAGATAAAGACCGGCAGTTCAATGACTTGTCAAACTCACTGCATGGATACGAACGAGGAACTAGTGGGGAAAATATAAATCGTGCCGCTTACTTATTTAGTTATTTTTTTTTATAGCTAGCCAAAACACTGGCAACAGCAATCCGGGCACTTCCCATCTGCTAAAGTTACTTGACAAAACATGAACTCAAGTTACGCACATTTAAAAATCCTAGTTTTCACCTCACCCCCCCCCCCCCAATTGCTATGTCCCTTTATTTTTTTTGCAATCCGGGCACTTCCCATCTGCTAAAGTTAATTGACAAAACATGAACTCAAGTTACGCACATTTAAAAATCCTAGTTTTCCCCTCACCCCCCCCCCCCAATTGGTATGTCACTGTATTTTTTTATTTCACCCCCATGAGCTATATACTCTTCTGATGTCCCAACTACTTTAAAACTGAATATTTATTGCACCATATTTAAATGAAGAAAATTTCATTTTCCGAAAAGAACAGAAAATATTACGCACCAAACGCAGTTGCGTTAATTAAAAAACAAATATATATTTAGCATAGTTATCAGGAATTACATTTTGAGCGCTATCCGGCAATGGAAGCAGCCACACCGCAAGCGTAATATACATAAGAGATAATATCAGTAACGTAGAAAAGAACGAGATTTAAGTGCGTATATCTTTATAATCATTACATGTGCTCTTTTTGTGGTGTAAAAATCAGATTTAGGAAGCTGTTCTGAGAAGAAAAAAATATATAATTTTTTTTTCGACTTTCGCTTTTCACGGACAAAGTATATATATATATATATATATATATATATATAAGAATGATGAAGGGTCCTAAATATACAGTATAACAAACGTACATGACGGTTTGACGGCGTGCTTTCAACTCTAATCTTGCTGTTTTAAAGGGACATGCAGGACAACGCCAAGACGCAGTATTTAGACAAATGAACAGCACAAGGAAATCTTAATCTTGGAAGTTTATTGCCGCTAAAAGAACATATCGACCCTTCAGAAACATAAATAAGGTATGATACGTTGTGGGGAAAAAATGTATAATAATCCAAGAGTGCAATGTCATAAAAATGAGAACAAGCAGAACCTGGTGTTCGTGTCACAGTAGTTCCACTCGGATTGTTCCGCGTGTTCCACAGCGAGTGTTCCTTATGGAGTCAGACTTGGAATCATATATTTTGATTTATACCCGTTGATCTCAACTTTCCTAAAGCCGCGACCCCTTAATACAGTTCCTCATGTCATGTCATGTTGACCCCCCCCCCCCCAAAAAAAAAAAAAAAAAAAAAAAAAAAAATCCTGATAGTTTCACAGAGATTTCGTTTACTCTTAAATTCCGGAGACTTTAAAAAAAAAAAAAAAATCAATTATTGCACTATTATTCTTGTTACCCATTCTGAAAAGGGTTACTTTCTACTAAAATAAGACAACATTACCGACAATATCTGTTACGGGACAGGTAAATCAACTATCCATACAAAACATATCAGGACATTAAATTGTCATAGAACGGTGGCTTCAGGTTTATCAATAATACGAGGACATTCGGTATAAGACAGAGCTTGTCAACCTGCTGATCGTGAACCCTTTGGGGGTTGAACCACCCTTACACAGGGAAGGGAAAACACAATCATAAAGTAGCAAGGAACATAATTTTATGGTTGGGGGGTCACCACAACATGAGGAACTGTATGAAAGGGTCGTGGCATGAAGAAGTTTTGAGAACCACTGGTATAAGAGGAATGTCTGATCCTTAAATTTCCTCGCCACCTGTATTCAAATACATTTAGATGTGGGCTCCCGCAGGCTACGTTTTGGGTACCGCTGACCTTGAGCTTTCAAACCCCCCCCCCCCACACACACACCCAACACACACTTTTTAAAATTTATAATTTATTTATATTTTTACTCTCCCATAAATTACAACTGTCAAATCGTTGTTTAAAAGGCTCCATGCACCGCCGCCACGGTTTGGGGGCACGCGCGCCTTGGGACAACATCAAACAACGCTTTTTAAGACGGGTATTTACGACGCAGTAGAATGCCGTGATCAGCGCGTTTACTCCCCGGAGCTGATAATCTCCTCCTTTGATGTGTTGATTTAGCCCCGCGGGATGATAACAGACGCGAAAGGAATCGCCACTTGAAGAAGGTATTCTAAATCCCAACTGTTCCTTTGGTAGGGTCGTATGAGAGGCGTCCTCGATAGGATCAGGCCACGTCAGAGCTGTGACGGATTTAAGAGAGTTTTTACATCTTTCAATAAAAAAAAAAAAAAAAAAAAAGATTGGGTTATTGGTATAAGATATTATGTTACTCTACGTTTACACCACATTCTCCCTACCCACACACTTAATTTCCNAAAAAAAAAAAAAAAAAAAAAAAAAAGATTGGGTTATTGGTATAAGATATTATGTTACTCTACGTTTACACCACATTCTCCCTACCCACACACTTAATTTCCCCTTCCCCCATACACTTTTTGCAAAGAAAGTCATCATGCCTGGTTGATTTTACGTGACTTCAAAAAGATATGCCTGACTTAAATCTATGAAAAACAAAAAGATATGCCTGACTTTAATCTAAGAAAAACAAAAAGATATGCTTGACTTTAATCTAAGAAAAACAAAAAGATATGCCTGACTTTAATCTAAGAAAAACAAAAAGATATGCCTGACTTTAATCTATGAAAAATAAAAAGATATGCTTGACTTTAATCTAAGAAAAACAAAAAAGATATGCCTGACTTTAATCTAATAAAAACAAAAAGATATGCTTGACTTTAATCTAAGAAAAACAAAAAGATATGCCTGACTTTAATCTATGAAAAACAAAAAGATATGCCTGACTTTAATCTATGAAAAACAAAAAGATATGCTTGACTTTAATCTAAGAAAAACAAAAAGATATGCCTGACTTTAATCTATGAAAAACAAAAAGATATGCCTGACTTTAATCTATGAAAAACAAAAAGATATGCCTGACTTTAATCTATGAAAAACAAAAAGATATGCCTGACTTTAATCTAAGAAAAACAAAAAGATATGCCTGACTTTAATCTATGAAAAACAAAAAGATATGTCTGACTTTAATCTATGAAAAACAAAAAGATATGCCTGACTTTAATCTAAGAAAAACAAAAAGATATGCCTGACTTTAATCTATGAAAAACAAAAAGATATGCTTGGCTTTAATCTATGAAAAACAAAAAGATATGCCTGACTTTAATCTATGAAAAACAAAAAGATATGCCTGACTTTAATCTATGAAAAACAAAAAGATATGCCTGACTTTAATCTAAGAAAAACAAAAAGATATGCCTGACTTTAATCTAAGAAAAACAAAAAGATATGCCTGACTTTAATCTAAGAAAAACAAAAAAGATATGCCTGACTTTAATGTAATAAAAACAAAAAGATATGCTTGATTTTAATCTAAGAAAAACAAAAAAGATATGCCTGACTTTAATGTAATAAAAACAAAAAGATATGCTTGATTTTAATCTAAGAAAAACAAAAAGATATGCCTGACTTTAATCTACGAAAAACAAAAAAGATATGCCTGACTTTAATGTAATAAAAACAAAAAGATATGCTTGATTTTAATCTAAGAAAAACAAAAAAGATATGCCTGACTTTAATGTAATAAAAACAAAAAGATATGCTTGATTTTAATCTAAGAAAAACAAAAAGATATGCCTCACTTTAATCTACGAAAAACAAATAAGATATGCCTGACTTTAATGTAATAAAAACAAAAAGATATGCTTGATTTTAATCTAAGAAAAACAAAAAGATATGCCTGACTTTAATCTAAGAAAAACAAAAAGATATGCCTGACTTTAATCTAAGAAAAACAAAAAGATATGCTTGACTTTAATCTAAGAAAAACAAAAAAGATATGCCTGACTTTAATCTATGAAAAACAAAAAGATATGCCTGACTTTAATGTAATAAAAACAAAAAGATATGCTTGATTTTAATCTAAGAAAAACAAAAAGATATGCCTGACTTTAATCTACGAAAAACAAAAAAGATATGCCTGACTTTAATGTAATAAAAACAAAAAGATATGCTTGATTTTAATCGAAGAAAAACAAAAAGATATGCCTGACTTTAATCTACGAAAAACAAAAAGATATGCATGACTTTAATCTATGAAAAACAAAAAGATATGCCTGACTTTAATCTAAGAAAAACAAAAAGATATGCCTGACTTTAATCTATGAAAAACAATAAGATATGCCTGACTTTAATCTATGAAAAACAAAAAGATATGCCTGACTTTAATCTAAGAAAAAACAAAAAGATATGCCTGACTTTAATCTAAGAAAAACAAAAAGATATGCCTGACTTTAATCTATGAAAAACAAAAAGATATGCCTGACTTTAATCTATGAAAAACAAAAAGATATGCCTGACTTTAATCTATGAAAAACAAAAAGATATGCCTGACTTTAATCTATGAAAAACAAAAAGATATGCCTGACTTTAATCTAAGAAAAACAAAAAGATATGCCTGACTTTAATCTATGAAAAACAAAAAGATATGCCTGGCTTTAATCTATGAAAAACAAAAAGATATGCCTGACTTTAATCTATGAAAAACAAAAAGATATGCCTGACTTTAATCTATGAAAAACAAAAAGATATGCCTGACTTTAATCTAAGAAAAACAAAAAGATATGCCTGACTTTAATCTAAGAAAAACAAAAAGATATGCCTGACTTTAAACTATGAAAAACAAAAATATATGCTTGACTTTAATCTAAGAAAAACAAAAAAGATATGCCTGACTTTAATCCAATAAAAACAAAAAGATATGCTTGACTTTAATCTAAGAAAAACAAAAAGATAAGCCTGACTTTAATCTATGAGAAACAAAAAGATATGCCTGACTTTAATCTATGAGAAACAAAAAGATATGCCTGACTTTAATCTAAGAAAAACAAAAAGATATGCCTGACTTTAATCTATGAAAAACAAAAAGATATGCCTGACTTTAATCTATGAAAAACAAAAAGATATGCCTGACTTTAATCTAAGAAGAACAAAAAGATATGCCTTACTTTAATCTAAGAAAAACAAAAAGATATGCCTGACTTTAATCTAAGAAAAACAAAAAGATATGCCTGACTTTAATCTAAGAAAAACAAAAAGATATGCCTGACTTTAATCTATGAAAAACAAAAAGATATGCCTGACTTTAATCTATGAAAAACAAAAAGATATGCCTGACTTTAATCTATGAAAAACAAAAAGATATGCCTGACTTTAATCTATGAAAAACAAAAAGATATGCTTGACTTTAATCTATGAAAAACGTATGTGATCGTTGTGTGATATCGTGAATGAAAATAAAGGACCGTCAAAAGAACACATCGACGAAGAACTTTCATCACACAACACAAAAGAGAATGAGAATAATTTAGAGCTGATCTTGCTGTTGACAAAAAAGGGAGTTTAAATCCAAAATATTACTAAGGGAGATCTGACCCAGTTTACTGGCCTAAAGCCTGTGTATGATAACATGTCCTGTCGGAAACTGCATATCATTTCCAGACGAAAAGAAAATACTGCCGAAAAATGTAACACCTCCAGGGGCGTGGCTGGCCGGGGAGGGCATCCCGGGGGTCTGGACCCAAATCCGATGGCTCAGGTTGAACCATCCCCTGTCAAAAAAGTCACCTACGCCCCTGAACACATCCTAATTATTTCTTCACCTTCTCCCTCTCTTATCCAGTAACCATATTGGCTAACTTGTTACACCACACCTCATCACGGTTAAGTTCCATTCATTAAACTTTCAGAACTTTTTCAAAAACAAAAACAGCAACAAAACAAGTATTATTTTTTTGTTTTCTTAAACAAATTAAATAAAAATACATTTTTTTAAAGAAAATAAAATCATTAAAAAAATATTTAAAAATTCATAGCTTTAGGCCTATTTAGTTTTCAGGCATACATAAATTTTTACGTTTATCAGTATACTTGCACTGCCACCTATCTATAATAATAATTAGCGAGTGGATCTTGTCCGCCCCGCTCTCATTGAGCACAGTGCTGCGCTCTTATTCGCTGCTTTCCCCGTCATGCGCCTGATCACGTACGCACCAAATTCACATTAAAAAAACATAAAACTCCCATGGTGTCAGCATCACTAACCGTCGATACCCAACGAAAACAGCACCACTACCCCCACCATAGAGTCAATAGAAACAAGCATTGGTTGATATGTGGAGCGCCATCTGGATTTATTATTATAGAGTATACATCTCTTCCCGTACAAGGTTTGTCATTTCTAATACCGGAAAAGTCACATTGCATGATGATAATAATAATAATAAATTTTATTTCAAAAACACGCTTCATCCCCAAAGGCTCGATGAGCGGTACAAATTCAAAAATAATAATAATAATTTACCACATTTAAAACAAACGCAACACTACAAAACTAATTACAAGCGTACCAAGTCAAAGTCATTCTATCTATGTTTCTATTTTTATACAAGGTTTTCGTAAGACATGGCGTCTAAGAATGTATTTCTGCCTATATAAATTTGTGCTATGAAAGAAAATACGGGAGTCGAAGGAACTGAAGCTGCAAACCAAAGTCAGAATCTTGAACACAAATGTCAAAACAGTCCTACTATAGGGAGCAGAAACTTGGAAAACAACAGCGACCATTAAGCAGAAAGTACAGAACCTCACAAACACATGCCTTAGAAAGATCCTGAACATCAAATGGTCAAATTCCATCAACAAAGATTTACTAGAAAGGACTTACCAGGTGCCCATGGATGAAGACATTACAAAGAAAAGATGGAGGTGGATAGGACATACTCTCAGAAAACCCCGCAGATAGCATCACCTGACAATCCCTAACATGGAATCCACAAGAAAAAAGAAAGTGAGGAAGGCCAAAGAATGCATGGAGACGCGAGCTAGAGGCAGATACGCAAAGTATGGAATACACCTGGAAGCAACTGGAAATAGAAAAAAATCTCGTGGAAGGCCTATGCCTCAGACGGGGTAAATAGGCACACGGAAGACGATTTCAGCTAAGCAAGTCTTAGTTTAACTACAAGTTTATTGAAAGCGTCGTTAAAGACACGAATAGTAATGATCGGTGTACTATGATACGACTATGTCGAGATAAGCGCAATGTTATTGCCTCACACAAAACTCCGGGACAAAGATTCAAAATGTTGTCAAAGAATTCACACGGGGAGTCAGGGAGGAGTCTGGAGCACCCGATACCTTTGCGGGAAGCACTGGTACTTAAAGAATGTACAAGTGTCGTAAGCAGGGACATGGGTGAATTTTTTGCCATGCGGGAGGGGGGGTTGATCCAATCTAGCCATCATTTGAGCACTTTAAACTCCTGCACTCAACTGCTTTATAAACCTTAATAATTTTTGACGCCGGGGTCTCCCAGCCGGTCAACTACGCCCCTGATCGTAGGTATCATTGTTATATTTATTCATATTATTTATATTAAGGTTAGACTTAAGGTAACATAAAAATGACCTTTGATGAACTGTTATCATCAGTTCAATTGTCATATTTGACAGCAGCACGAAGGAAGAAAGGAAAAAAAGAAAGGGAAAAAAAAATCGAAAATCTAACTAGAAATAATCAATTTATAGCTAATCATCAATTTAGTCCGAATCCACACGTGGAACCCTATCCACACGTGGCGCGACCGAGCAATGATAGTTTGTGAATGCCGGCGTCTGACAGTGTGGATGTAATACTGTCCCCAGGGGCACGTGCCGACTGGCTTAACACAATCATTTTCTCAGAGAGTTCTCCGAGGCCGGAAGCGGCTTGACCCAAGTTCAAGCACGCGGTTCTCAAATGAGTGGGTCCTCAAGTGGATATTTTCCCCCTTCATTTTCTTCTCTGATATTGTGGAATTTACTAAACTTTTACAAATATAGACAAATTAATGGTGGCTCATAATTCCCCATTTAATTGTGTCCAAGATTCATAACAGCTTATTAAATGTCGCTTCTTTTGCGTCAAATGTTAAGGACATTCTCTCCGCTGGATCTATACGTTTTGAATTTTTAGTTCTTCTCATTTATGTAGTAGAATATTTGTTGCTGTAGTCGCTCTCTTAATGAGTTCTTCAGTGAGAATCAACATTTTTGGGGTGGGGGGGGGGGGGGGGGGGTGGGTTCTTTTGTATGAATAAAGATTAACAAATGGGGTGGGGTTGGATGGGTGATATTTAGGCCATTTCACACACAACTTACTGGGAACATTGCAAATTTGCAGTCAGTACCAATGAACTGTGATAAAGTTATCCATGTGTCGGTCACGTCACATTTCAGATTTCTTGCTTCCAAATTTTGTTTGTCTAGGGAACTCACCAACGATACGTGTGACCTGTTACAAAAACATAATGCGATAGCTTTAAAAAAAAAAAAACAAAGAGAAGGAAAGGCATGCGTCATTAGTTGAACAGCTGGTTATTTTGTTTTTTAAAACTGAAAGCTAGAGCCAGTGAAGGAGACATGGAATGATACTGAAAGGTGGAGATTAGAGGGAAGTCCATTGAAACGAAAGTTAACCAGTGTCGGAGACCTGAAACATGTATCGCAATTTTGAGATGGGGGAAATCCATTGAACGGAAAGTTATAGCCAGTGACCGAGACATGAAATATGTATTGAAATGTGGAAACGGGGAAATCCATTGAAAAGAATGTTAATTAGTTTCCGATACATGAATTATGTATTGAAATGTGGAAACGGGGAAATCCATTGAAAAAAAAAATTAACCAGCGACCGAGACATGAAATATGTACTGAAATGTCGATATGGCAAAGCAATTGAAACGTTAGTTTACTTCAATGCTACTATCGCTGCTCCTAGACCTGCATTTGAGGTAAGAACTAACATAATGGGTGTTTTTTTTTAAACAGTGTGGAGCGGGGGGGGGGGATAGCCCCACTGCACTAATATAAATTGGTACCTTGTAGGAAATGAACACATTACAATAACAATTTCAATAAAACAAACTTTAAACCTTACTTAAACCCCAAAAAACAACAACTTTGTAAGGACCCCCTTTCCTCCCTACGCCCCCTTGGTCAATTGTTACCTTAAATGGACAAGATTCACAACCGATCCACTGTTTGAGAACCACTGAGTTAGATCTTTTAATTGTACTTGACTCATTCGTTACCTGTTTTTATAAACATACATCGCTTTAGAGATCTAAGCCAGTTGAATTCAACGGACAACTAAACAATAAATAGCTATTCGAAGGGAAATTAATTAAATAATTTTTTTTAACCGCTGAATTTACAGACCAAGTTAATGGAACAATTGAAGTTTACGGATCAATTTAAGTTTAAGGAGCCACCGAAATTAGGGAAACCACTGAAACTATGAAACCACTGAAATTATGGAACTAATGAAATTAGGAATCCCCTGAAATTAGGAAGCCACTGAAATTATGGAACTACTGAAACTAGGAAGCCCTTGAAATTATGGAACGACTTAAATTATGAATGGAGCCACTGAAATTATGGAACTGCTCAAATTATGGAGCTCAGTTGTTAGAGAGAGCCACTGAAATTAGGAAACCACTGAAGTTATGAAGCCACTGAAATTATGAATGGAACCACTGAAATTATGGAGCACTGAATTTATGGAACTACTGAAATTATAAATAGAGCCACAGAAAAATAGAGCCACTGAAATTATGGAGCTAATGAAAATATGAGTGAAACCACTGACATTATAGAGTCAAAGGAGTTGAATGAGGGCGACCCCCCTCCCCCCCAAGTTTTCAAACCTCGGAACCCAAAATTAAGCAGGAAGGCACAGAGAGGTTTTTTTTTTTTTTTTTAAAACACTCACTTTTACAACAGTGAAATCTAACCTCGGCATGTCGCTTAAAAAAGGACGCTATTAATAGAAAGCTATGCTCCATGCAGGAAAAGTGGTCTTTCAAACCTCGGAACCCAAAATTAAGCAGGAAGGCACAGAGAGGTTTTTTTTTTTTTTTTAAAACACTCACTTTTACAACAGTGAAATCTAACCTCGGCATGTCGCTTAAAAAAGGACGCTATTAATAGAAAGCTATGCTCCATGCAGGAAAAGTGGTCGGCTATTAACTTCGAAATAACTTCTTTACAACACTATCGTTCCGCTAACAAATCAATATAGGAACTATCAAATCACTGATCACCGAAATCTTTCAACGGTCGCAGCGCTCGGAATACGCTAATTGCGGCGCTAGTACGTTTCATAAAAGAATGCGGTGTGTTCCAGCTTGTGTCCTAAACAGGGGGGTATCGCTGGTAGAGGTCAATTCAGTTGGCCGTTCAGTTATGTACGCGATCGATATAGAAATTAAATGGGGCCCGCTGTCAATTAATGGGCTGGAATGTAACTGGGGTACAGTTATGGCTGCAACGTTGGGAGTTGTATCATCATGTTACTGTATAGCATAAGGCTATAGAAGGATGTTTATTATTCTAATTTTTATGGTTCATCCTTCGCAAGCATCCGGAGATGTCCAAGACTTGGGTAGTAGCAGCCTTGACTTGAGCTGTATTTTCTTTAGCATAAGGGGAGAGTTGCTCGATTCGTCAGCCTCACTCTCTCGTCCTCTGTCCATTCGTTTCAATGAACGACTTAAAACAGACCAGGATGTATTCTATGGCCAGCAGTGTGTCTTGTGTGTTTCACTGTGATCTTTGTGCATGCTACGTCGCACGAGTTGTCGGAATGTTAATCGGGTCACTGTCATACCGCCTACGGGGCTCCATCTCCGGGTTTGATTTCAGAGTTTGCCTTCACTTAGATGAATTGCCATCCAAGTTAAACGAGTCCCATTCCCATTGTGATGTTGTTGTTTTTTTTTTTTTTTTTTTTTGTTTTTGCTTTTCCTTGGGGTTTGAACTCGAGTCCACTAGTTTGATATTGACTCGTTTTATACAACTCANCAGGATGTATTCTATGGCCAGCAGTGTGTCTTGTGTGTTTCACTGTGATCTTTGTGCATGCTACGTCGCACGAGTTGTCGGAATGTTAATCGGGTCACTGTCATACCGCCTACGGGGCTCCATCTCCGGGTTTGATTTCAGAGTTTGCCTTCACTTAGATGAATTGCCATCCAAGTTAAACGAGTCCCATTCCCATTGTGATGTTGTTGTTTTTTTTTTTTTATTTTGCTTTTGCTTTTCACTGGGGATTGAACTCGAGTCCACTAGTTTGATATTGACTCAGTTTATACAACTCAGCCACCTAGCATCCAGTAATAATAATATGCATGGTATACAGTAGTAATATATATGGCATACTTTAGTAATATATGTGGCATATTTTAGTATACGATGTAGAGAAAGAGACAAATATGATTATACGATGTAAAGAGAGGGACACATGATTATACGATGTAAAGAAAAAAGGCACATTTGATTATGCGATGTAGAGAAAGAGACAAATATGATTATACGATGTAAAGAGAGGGACACATGATTATACGATGTAAAGAAAGAGACATATATGATTATATGATGCAAAGAAAGAGACACATATAATTTACGATGTAAAGAAAAAGACAAATATGATTATAGGCTGTAAAGAAAGACACAAAATAAGATTATACGATGTAAAGAAAGAGATACATTTGATTATACTATGTAAAGAAAGAGACAAATATGATTATATGATGTAAAGAAAAAGACAAATATAATTAAATAATGTAAAGAAAAGGAGAAATATAATTTTACGATGTAAAGAAAGATACTAATATGATTATATGATGTAAAGAAAGACACAAAATAAGATACTACGATGTAAAGGAGAGACAAATTAATATGATTATATGATGTAACGTACGAGAAAAATATGATTATACGAAGTAAAGTAAAAGACAAATTTGATATGTTGTAAAGAAAAAAATAATATGATTATACGATGTAAAGAAAGACATAAAGTATGACTATACGATTTAAAGAAAGAAAATTATATTTTTAAGATGTAAAGATTTTAAAAAAATATGATTACACGATGTAAAGAAAGACAGAAAATATAATTGTTCGATGTAAAGGACAAATCAAATATGATTATACGATGTAAAAAAAATAGAAATATGATTATACCATGTAATTAAAGAAACAATTATATGTTGTAAAGAAATCGTCAAATATGATTATACGATGTAAAGGAAAAGACAAATATGATTATACGATGTAAAGGAAAAGACAAATATGATTATACGATGTAAAGGAAAAGACGAATATGATTATACGATGTAAAGAAAAAGACAAATATGATTATACGATGTAAAGGAAAAGACAAATATGATTATACGATGTAAAGGAAAAGACAAATATGATTATACGATGTAAAGGAAAAGACAAATATGATTATACGATGTAAAGGAAAAGACAAATATGATTATACGATGTAAAGGAAAAGACAAATATGATTATACAATGTAAAGGAAAAGACGAATCTGGTTACCTGTTAGATATCCAAATTCCACAGAATTGAAACCTTGAAGCACTTCATTGAAAAATAATAATAATAATAACGATTGTGCCTCCAATCACATTCAACATGACATGTTTTTAAAAAAAAAAGGAATATACAACCCAAAAAACGGTGGGGCCAAAGAGTAAAAAAAATCCACGCTAACTGTATTTTATTTCTTCCCGTGGCGTTCTCTGGCAGGAGAAAATGAATGGAGCAAGACCATTAAATCTCAAACCCCGTGGCCACACATTTGAACTCAAATCAGAAATCAACACTCGGCTCTCCACCTCGTGATTTAACCAATACATAAAGAAAAAGGGAAATAAAAAGCGAACGGGAAAAAAAAAAGGGGGGGGGGGGGTGAAACATTGGCTGGAAGGAGGGCGCGTAACGCGAACCATTCCCACACGTCGCGTTCGATAGAAGAAGAACGCAGCGATTGTCACACCCCCCACCCCCCCCCCCCACATACAGACACACAAGCAGAGGACCTGTAGTTGATGGTGTTCATAGACGGGCCTGTTCCCTTTTTTTTTTTTTACACCTCTGGTATGTTGTGTAATTGTTTGGGGTTTACAGCTCCCAAATCACGTTTGCTCGAGATCTATCTTTAAAACAAATTATAAAAAAGAAACAAAAACTCAACATTTTCCAGGATTAAAAAGTTATCAAGAAAGAGAGGCACTTTGGTTGTTGGTTTATCAATTATTATTATTTTTTATAACCTCAGCTTACAAAAAAAAACAAAACAAAAAAAAAAAAACAAAAAAACTAATTCTGGCCAGGAACGGGGGTCGCTTTGCTTTATGAAATAATTAAGTATTCGATTCTGGAATTAACGATTAGTTTGTTTTTTTGTTGGTTTTTTTTGTTTCTTTTTTCCAGAATGTTCTTGGGGCAGTTTAATTTAGGTGAATGCAACCGCCGTTTATCGTTAAGACATCTGTGAACGGCAGACATCGTTGAGGCATCTGTGAACGGCAGACATCGTTGAGGCATCTCTGTGAACGGCAGACATCGTTGAGGCATCTGTGAACGGCAGACATCGTTGAGGTTTCTCTGTGAACGACAGACATCGTTGAGGCATCTCTGTGAACGACAGACATCGTTGAGGCATCTCTGTGAACGGCAGACATCGTTGAGGCATCTGTGAATGGCAGACATCGTTGAGGCATCTCTGTGAACGGCAGACATCATTGAGGCATCTGTGAAGGGCAGACATCGTTAAGACATCTGTGAACGGCAGACATCGTTGAGACATCTGTGAACGGCAGACATCGTTGAGACATCTGTGAACGGCAGACATCGTTGAGACATCTGTGAACGGCAGACATCGTTGAGGCATCTGTAAACGGCAGACATCGTTGAGAATCTGTGAACGGCAGACATCGTTGTGGCATCTGTGAACGGCAGACATCGTTGAGGTATCTGTGAACGGTAGACATCGTTGAGGCATCTCTGTGAACGGCAGACATCGTTGAGGCATCTGTGAACGGCAGACATCGTTGAGGCATCTGTTAACGGCAGACACTTCAGACAGCGATGCAAAAAAAATGTTTCTATAAAAAATTATGTTGATGAAACGCATTAAATTGGCGTGAAATTAAAGCAGTGGGGGGGGGGTGTTGCGCCACTTTTTTCATTGCAGCTGTTACTGTGCATGTAGTGTGAAACACGGTGGGAGAAAAGCTGTCATGTAACAATACAGTTAATGACCTGAAGCCATGGGTCTGGCTGTTTGGTGAGTCGTTGTGAACCCCAGGGGGGGGGGAGGAACCGTTTTACGTTTTGTCAGGATTTTGAAGAGCGCGAGCTTTCGGGAAAAGGAAAGGGGGGGGGGGGGGTGGGGGGAAAGGGGGGGTTAGGGTTTTTTTTTTTTTTTTGTTAGAGTGGTGAGAGACAAGGGAGGTTAGTGTTTTTTTTTTTTTTTCTTAAAGGGTTTGGGGTGGGGGGAGTTGTTGCAAGGAGATGATTGATTGGTTATGACAGACTCAGGAAAAGAAATGGAGTATCTTCAGAGAATAACAATGTTAGCATTAAAGAATGGGTGCGAGATAGACAAAGACTCTTAAAGAGGTAATTGGAATGACATACGGTTGTCAGGGAAATGTATAACAGCAAAGTACACAAGTGCACATTAAAAAATAAAATAAATGAAAAAAAAAAATATTAAAAACTGAAAGACAGGATGAAATAGCGTCAAGAATATCCATGCACAGCCGAAGAAAGACAACCCCGTTCTGTCCTGTAGGTCTCTGGGCCAGGCAGCGTAATGTAACTCAGCCGTGGGGGGAGGGGGGTTGGGGGTTATACGTCCTTGATTAAATGGCGATTTAAATGACGATTTAACATCATGGGAAACATACGATTTAACATTATGTGAAGCATACGATTTAAAATCATGTGAAACATACGATTTAACATCATGTGAAACATACGATTTAACATCATGTGAAGCATACGATTTAACATCATGTGAAGCATACGATTTAACATCATGTGAAACATACGATTTAACATCATGTGAAGCATACGATTTAACATCATGTGAAGCATACGATTTAACATAATGTGAAACATACGATTTAACATCATGTGAAGCATACGATTTAACATCATGTTAAGCATACGATTTAACATCATGGGAAACATACGATTTAACATTTTGTGAAGCATACGATTTAACATCACGTGAAACATACGATTTAACATCATGTTAACCATACGATTTAACATCATGTGAAACATACGATTTAACATCATGTGAAACATACGATTTAACATCATGGGAAACATACGATTTAACATCATGGGAAACATACGATTTAACATTTTGTGAAGCATACGACTTAACATCATGTGAAACATACGATTTAACATCATGTTAACCATACGATTTAACATCATGTGAAACATACGATTTAACATCATATGAAACATACGATTTAACATCATGTGAAACCTACGATTTAACATCATGTGAAGAATACGATTTAACATCATGTGAAACATACGATTTAAAATCATGTGAAGCATACGATTTAAAATCATGTGAAACATACGATTTAACATCATGTGAAACATACGATTTAAAATCATGTGAAGCATACGATTTAACATCATGTGAAGCATACGATTTAACATCATGTGAAACATACGATTTAACATCATGTGAAACATACGATTTAACATCATGTGAAACATACGATTTAACATCATGTGAAGTATACGATTTAAAATCATGTGAAACATACGATTTAACATCATGGGAAACATACGATTTAAAATCATGAGAAGCATACGATTTAACATCATGTGAAGCATACGATTTAAAATCATGTGAAACATACGATTTAACATCATGTGAAACATACGATTTAAAATCATGTGAAGCATACGATTTAAAATCATGTGAAGCATACGATTTAACATCATGTGAAACATACGATTTAACATCATGTGAAACATACTATTAACATCATGTGAAGCATACGATTTAACATCATGTGAAACATACGATTTAACATCATGTAAAACATACGATTTAACATCATGTAAAACATACGATTTAACATCATGTGAAACATACGATTTAACATCAAGTGAAGCATACGATTTAACATCTAATGAAACATACGATCCTCATTTAAAAATTGCACAAGTGCGTACTTGAACTAATTTAAGTTAACGGAATATTTGATAAGGTCACGTTTCTACATATCAACGTTGAAAATAAAATGATATGAATTTATTATAAGGAGAAAAAAAAATTATAAATCGTTATCAAATGTCTAAATAGCAATCTTCCATATCCCCCACCCCTTACCTACATAAAACAAACAAACAAACAAACAAACAGGAAATAAAAAAAGCACTCTTTAGATCTTGCTTTAAAAATTACAAAATAAAAATAAAAAATGTTTGCTAGTGTTGATATTTGTAATGACCGTTGACCGTATCAACAACAAGGAATGTCTTCATTCGTGACGAGACCTTGTTGATAACACGAGGTTAAACCTCAAAGTTCGTTACCGTCGCATTAAGTGTAGTTTGTCTGCGTGAGATGACTTAATGAAACTTTTTTTTTTTTAAACATCAATGGTGTTACCCACCCCCCCCCCCCCCCATGGGGGGGGGGGGGGAATCAATGAATCAAACACGACATAAACATTCTTATATATATTTTTCTTCTGGTGTTTCCTCTTCCTTTGTGAAACCACCATCCCCCCTAACACCTCATTTATTTTTTTATTTTTTTTATTTTTTATTTTTTTTTGTAAAATGTCATTCTTGTCCGCCAAAGTTTGCCTCGTATTATAAATGAAAGACAAAGAAGAACCGATCAGAGACTAGGCAAATATAGACCATTAGTCGAACATTGGAGATTACACAAATATTCAAGAAACTCATTAAAAACTCAATTTTCTTCACAAAAAAACAAACAAACAAAAACTTCTACAGCCTTTTCAATCATTTTTGGAGGGTGAGGTGGGAGGGTGTGTGTGTGGGCGTTCATCCCTTGCTTCGTGTTGGAAACCGTAATGATTGTGCAAGAAAAAACGTACAAAATACTAAACATTATATATACTGGAAGGCTGGTCTTTTTTGTATACCAATTTTTTTTTTAAATTTGTTTTTGTAATCCTCAAAAGAAGTAAACGTATAAGGTAACTAGCCAAAAAAATGTATACGCTAGATCAACTATCGCGGGCTAAAAAGTCAAGCAGTGATTCCCAAATTGTGGTACGCGTATACCTGGGGTTACGGAAAGGGTTCGGTTTGTGG